>JAQGCN010000199.1:0-34686 GCA_034699725.1 Friesea truncata
AGCAAACTTGAAGAATCGGTTATTTCTGGCCATCGCCGGGCGTAACCAGAAATAACAGAGTTTTTCGGCTTTTTTTTAGCCCGGCGGAAAAAAAAGCCGAGAATTGAATTCTAACTTTACATACATAAAAACAAAGCGTCGTCTGTCTCTTTATTCATTCAACAAGTGGATGTGGAAGTTAGCAACTTAACTTTAAGTTACTTTTTGCAACTTTATCAATATTCCTAAATCCTGACGTACCTCCAATATGCATCAATTGTCCATGTCCTAGATTTCAAGTGAATCAGAAACTCAATAAGCATCTTACACTACATTTCAATTGATTGTTATGGTAGGAGAGGAGTCTCCATATTTAGTTTAAGAATCGTTTAAGAAAAAACAAAAAATTATATTTTTGTAAAATGACTAATTTAATTCGTCGTTGTATTCTTAGGATTTCCTATTCTATATCTTCATTAAATTCCTCAATAATCCATACTTCATATTCATTTCCAGAGAAAAAGATAATAATCCTTTTACTATCAGGAGGATCCTATGATGAAGATGAGAATAATGACAATAATTACTTTAAACTTCATCAAAAATTTCTGTCATCCCCAACTAAAATCCAAATATTGAAAATGAAGAATATTCAAGATAATGAAATGAATTTAGTAAAAACAAAAGGTATACTCATTATACTCAATCCCTGGGATAGTAAACATGAATCTATAAAATTAATATCAACACTTAAACATCAACTACTCAAAGGAAAACCAACATTAATTATATTCAAATCATCATTTTCGAAATCTTCAACATTACCTACTCAAAATACTCGGGAAATTCTAATACGTGAACTTGAATTGGAAAAATTATGTCAAGAATCAAAAACACAAACCTACCTAATCGTACTTCATAAAAATGGCAAAATTAATAAAAAAGTATTAAAACCACTAATTAATAAAATACTCAATCAATATGAAGAAATAAAAGAAAGGATTCAAAATGATACTATTAAAATATACAAGAAAAATATTCAACAAATCAACAACAACAACAGTCAACAAGAGGGATCAATTTTTTCAACACTTTACAACAAAATGAATACTGCTCCTGATTCTAATAATTAATGTTAAAAGTTTATAATTTTAATCTACTATTAATTCGAAAACGGAAGACATTAAATTTTTAAATTGATTTTTGGCACTACATATTTGTATCTAAATTGAAATTAAAATCCACCATTTTAAAATTAAGGCACAAAATACACATTATTAGTTTCTAAATTATTATTTCAATTATTATTATTTTCTGGACGATTCTTAGAAGTTCCTTCCTACTTTAGATGGGTCTTGTAAAATTAGCAGGAAACATCCCTTTTTCTCCATTGTCTTTAATTCCCATCAACCAACCTTCCTCCTGTTATAATTAAGATGATTTAATTTTAACAACTACACATCATTAATATTTCATTCACCTGCTCTTCAGGATCATCATATTCCACAACCCTAATAATTTCCCCAGCATCAAATGACAATTCATCCACATCCTCCTTCTGATATCGATACGTTGCCCTCACACGATACAAAACACCTAAATCAAAAAGTATTCATTTTTAGTTCATGAACAAAGTTAATTAAGAGCAATCACTGCACAGCACAACGTTAAAATGCAACACAAAACTCTTGTTAGATCTTTAGACTTTTACCTGGTTCTTTTTTAGAATCTTCTGCTCCTGGAGTAGATTTTCCATTTTTGTGATGATGATTCTCAGATCCTGTTGGGGATGAAGGAATATTTTGAGTAATTGAATTTGTGTTAGTTGATTGTTGTATATTGTTAGTATTATGATCAACAACGGAAGGAGTAGATTGAAGTGTAGGAGGATGTGATGGAATTTCCATATTTGGAGATTCATCTGACTTTGATTCAATTTCATGAGGAAGTGGAGCAGAAGATTGAGGAGAAAGATCTAAAAGTATTAATTTGTTAATAAAATCTCAAACTACTACTTATTAAAAACTAATTAAGAAAATTATTAGAAAGCAATTCAAAATAAACACAGGGAATTAATTAATTGTTTACCTTCTTTAATTGATTCTGGGGTGTTATTAAGAATGGCGTGATTTGAAGACTTAAAATTGAGTGTACCCTTAGCAGTCTCTCTTCCCAATCGTTCAACAATACCTTCCAAATGGTTGTAAACCTTAAAAGAATTATTTCATTCAATTAAACACATTGACTTTAATTATTTAAAAGCTGAATTACTTTATTTGAATCTGAATGGAAGATATTTTCAGCTGCAAACAGAGTACTCATTGCACTAACGAGAAAAACAATCCGTGAATTATAAAGACCAGGAAGTTCTTCGTGGAGCTCACTATTCAATACCTTCAAATTAAATAAATAATTGTAATCACAACATGATATTACATAATTAGTATTAAAAAAGAAGACATTACTTCATAAGTTCTTTTAGCTGCTTCTAAACTTTCTCTTTGTTTATTCAATTTAGCTTCAGCTCTCCTTGGATTTGATTGCAATGCTTGGAGACTATGCCTCTCACCATCAAAATCAACCAATTTTCTTCCTCTTTTTTCAATTTTCTTTCGCATTTCAGGAAATTGAGCCTATAAATTAGTAGACATGATTATATAATTTATATTATCTTTTGAAGTTAGCCGTAGTAACTCTTATTAACCTGATACGTATTGAGGGGTATAAGGACTTGTTCAGCAAGTCTATGAGCGAAATCATTCCATAGCAATTCTGATTGAGCTGCTTCATTATTTAATTCTTCCTTGCCACCCCATTCTGGTTCATAAATTTCAGAAACAGCCTCCATGAGGGAGAGATTAGCAGTTGCACATGCTTAAAATTTAATTAATTATAAACTAAAAAATTCATTATTGTTTATTTTATTACCTCTTATGCATTTAATATAATTACTCAATTCCTTCTGAATACGAGTAGCTGCATTCTGTTGTTTATTGAAATTAGTCACATGCTCATCAAATATTTCATCGGCAGTACGATCAACTTTACCCAAATTCTGAAGAATCTACAATCGATAAATATTAATTAATTTTATTTTCATGTGGATAAGGAAGGACCAGCCGCAGTGACGCCAAAAAAGCTGCGGTATTTATAATTCGCACAACCATCACCACGTCTATGACTCTAAAAAATTTAAAACAATAATTTCATACTTTTATTTGCTCAATTGACAATAGAAAGAAATTTAATAAAAAAAATTTCAATTTAATTAATTTTGATAAGAATTACAAGCTTGTGAAGTATAAAGTGAATAATCCTTTCCTATTTTTATTAAAAACGGAGGAAGGAGTTAAGAAAAATGTTAGTGTATGAGATGTTTTTTAAGCATCACAAAATAGAAGAGTCAAGGCCAAGAGCGCCACTTATCAAACGAAGATTTTTTCATTCTCATTCATTCATTTTTCAAAATCATCATCAAAAAGTTTTAATTTTAAATAAAAAAGTTAAATTCTAATTAAATTAATCAATCATACTCGTTTCGTTATTTTGCTTGACACTGAATTTAACTTTTGTTCCTACGTTATGGCAAACGTATCTGAAGAATCAGAAGGTAAAATAATCTACTATTACATGTTAGTATAGTAGTGTAGTGTTTAATTGGGAATACATCATTAATTTTATTGTTTAGTAAATAATAGTAATAACGAGGGTTTATCTGTATATTCCCCTCATACAACTGGTTTTCCACCATCGTCTTCTTCATCAGTATCACCAAATCCATTTGGAAGGACTAAAGTTCAATCAAACTCCACAACAACACCAAAGGATACATCAACACCACTAAATCTTACAAATTCAAACACAACAGGAAATAATAGCAATACTGGAGGAAGCGGATTATCATTTCTACGTCCAAGTAAATTAGAAGCAGGACTTGGATCCAGTCTTTTTCATAAACCTCCAATTGAAAATCAGCAGAAAAACACTCTTGTCAACAATGAAGAAGATATTAAAAAAGATGACAAAATCCAACAAAAGTCTGATGATGTAAAAGAAGGAAGTGATGTGACAAATTTTATTTCTAAGGAGAAGGAAGAAGAGAAAGAGACTGAAACGAAATTGAAAGAAGATGGCGATGAAGCATTAACTTCAAATTCGGAAGGCGACGGAACTAATGGAAACGTTAAAGCTAGTTCAGCTTCTTCATCCTCTTCTGTAAGTGTTACACCTGGATTTGTATTTGGGAAAAATGTTGATGAAAGAGTAGAGGTAAGTAACGAAGTTTACGATTTTAAGTAGTTTGTCAAATGTCTGCTAATCATTGATTTTTTTTTAGAATATTGGGAGTGGAGTTACAAATGGAGGTGGAGGTTCTACATTAGATCCGTCAAAACGTAAATGGGAAGGTCCGAATGTTATTACAACAGGAGAAGAAGAAGAGTCAAATGTTATACAGGTACAAACATTACAAAACATGTGATGTGAGAATGTAATAATGAAATATTACTTTTATATATTTTAGGCAACTTGTCGTTTATTCGTATTTGACGTTGATAACAGTAGTTGGATAGAGCGTGGACGAGGTTTATTGAGATTAAACGATAGAAAAGAAGGCGGAGTACTTCATTCTAGACTAATAATTAGAACTAAAGGAAGCCTACGCTTAATGCTAAACACTCCCATATTCAGTGGGATGACCCTTGAAAAACCAAGTGAAAAATGTATCAAAATTACAGGACAAGAAGATGATGAAATTGTTAAAGTATTTCTTATTCAAGTAAGTTAAACATTCATTTCAGTACTTTTATTTCATTTAATGATATTTTTTGTTTAGTGTTCTCCATGTGATGCAGAAACCATTCATAATGCCCTCGAATGGAGAGTTCGATCCCTTCCAAAGGACAGTGCAAAAGAAGATGAAAAAAATGATAAAGACGATAGAGTTGTTACAATCCAGGAATCAATTTTTGATAAAAATTCACCACCCAAGAAACAAAAATTAGATGAATGAATCGTATCTATGCCAGATAGACAGCCAGCCAATCCATCACCACGACATGATGAAAAAGAAAGTTCGTTTATTTAAAAAAAGAATTTGTTAAACTTATTATATATCTAATTATGATTTGCATGTAAATAACATACAAACATTTTCGTTTTTATTCATAAAGTTACATGCTAAATGTCATGTCTCATGTGTTATTCTTTGGATATTTTTACAGGTAGAAGAGAGGCTAGAAAGTGATTGCGTGAGTGAGTGTGGGTGTATGACGATTGACCTTAAGAATTTAAAATATATTCATTTAACCATATTTGTTTCATCCTTTCTCTTTCTTTTAAATTAGGAGTTAGGAAGGTCTGTCCTGTTTGTTCCTGTTGTGGCTGTCTGGTAAAGAAATTTTGTACAAATCAAAATCAACAGGATCTTTTAAGTAACCGTGATAACTGGATCTTGAGTATAAAGAAGAAGAGGGACACAGGGGATAGAAGAACCTGCTAAAAATAGACCACCCTTGTTTTTCATTGCTCTATTTCTAATCTAATTCCTATACTCATTCACTAAAATCCCGGTTAGAAGAATCCGTAAGTAAGGAATTGACATAGACAAAGTTTAGGGTATACACTTGTGACTTGTCTTATGTCTTTGAGTCTGCGTGGGTCGGTTTAGTAAAGTGACTTGCGTTGACAAAGAGAAAGGTCAATGGTCACTCTCCCAATTAAGGTAAATAATTTAAATTATTTATTATTCAAGTTGAAAAGATTAAAATCCTGAACGAGTTTTTCATAATTTGACCTACATTAATGTATTAAACCCCTCTTCATCTTCACTCAAAGTCAAATCCATGTTATGTTCACACATCACTACTACAACATTACAGTAACTACTCGGTCAAAAACTCAAAAATGTTCATTAACATTTTACCGTTATCGAAATGAAACTCAATAATAAACAGTTGGTTATCTTGTTGTATTGTATCCCATTTACACATTTTACACTTCATTTTAACTTAAATTCAGAAAAAATTAAACAAATACAACGAACCTTTTCCTTAGCTCTTCCGATTGATTTCGTGACGTTTTTTGATAATTTAGAATCCATTGTAGCTGCCATTTTGATATGAATAAATTTATATGTATAATTACTATATTCTGGACGAATTTAATTAAAGCGGATATATTCGATGTATATTTATGGCTATTGTTGATGATCCATTTGTAAGTAAGCAACAGATGAGGAGATTAAAAATATTATCCTTTCAAGTTTCAAGGGATGAATCTCCTCGTTTTGAATGTAAATGAGAGACTGAAAAATTTAAATGATGAGATCTCAGATGGTGAGGATTTTCCCAAAAGAAAGATCACTTTACTTCCCTTTTCCCTTGCATTTGCTTTGCTCCCCATCAAACCTCCTCTAAAGAAAAACAATGGAAACAGATGATAAGGATAACACTTATAATCTCTTTAGGTCTGCGCCGTTTTGTTTTTTCCTGTTTAGGTGTGTACGACGCTCTTAATGAGAATAATAAACATTAATATATCATTATTTATTACAACCAAAATTACTTTTACTTAATTTTGTGACTGCAAAATTTTGTTAAAAATTATGTAACCATCTTTATTTAAATCACGATAAATATTTAATTAATTAGTAGTACCCGAGTTTTTTTTAAAAATAATAAGAATTTTAACACTTGTATGCTTGCTTCACATTTTATTGCTGCTAGCGTTATTTATACAAGTTGAAACAGGTTGTAGCAGACCTCTAAATCTAAATGACAGTTTAAATTTTTTGCCGGTAAAACTATTTGTAAACATGTGAAAAAGAATTTGATTTTAAATTAACTAACTCTACTGAAGCAACATCCAGCAAAAGCGACATTCAAGTGGTTTAGAAAGCATTTTTTGCAAGTTTTTATGAAAGGTAAGATATTGCTTGTGAAAGACACGATACGATACAAACAAGCTTAATTGTGCTGTTCCTTTGTTTTTTTTTCTAGCTTAACGTTTAGGATGGGTTACGTTTTGCATTGGAGCAATACAATTCGAGAGATATTTAAAGAATCTCGTGAACCATTTTACAACGAACATGGATTCAATCGTCGAATAGTATCCATCAATCCATTCTTAAATCTACAAGCTGATGTATTGTACCCAAATGCAATCAGTAGTGTCATCCAATCCAATTCCGAAGAAGTTGACAATAGACAACAACCCAGTACGACTGCTGGTTGTATTGGAAGTGGTTTAGATAACCCATTTCCATTTTCTCTTCGTAGTCCAGTAGCTCTTCCTTTTTTGATATACCCTGGAGATTCAAATGAATCTTATCCAAATTCAGATGTTGATATTGCAGCACTTCCTATTTTAAGTTGGGAAGCATGGGTTAAGAAAATTAATCTCCGCAAAGGGACTATCAAACTGTTAATGAACTCGTATAAAGGGTAATATTTTAATGATTATGTTACTGTAATCGTCAGTCATTGATTAACATATTCATTTTTTAGTGTTTTACCATACGAAAGAATCGAGGAGAAAAGTTTGAGAAAAATCATAGGAAGTATAGGAATAGGAAATGAAGAAGATCCACTTTCACTCAAAAGAAAGCTTACCGTTCAATACACTAAGAAGATCTTAACTGGTGTATCAGGAGATATTGAAGCAAGTGAACAAGATCCAACTAATTTAAAGAAAGGGAGAGGAGCTCCCAGTAGCTCACTTCGTTATCCAAAAAGTAAGATACATCCACCTACACCTCAAGATCTTAAAATCAAAGTCAACGATGAGGAACAACCCACTAAACCACAACATGCCTGGAGATTAATCAAGAATAGTAAGCATACTTTCAACAATAAACCATCGCCCTGCCTCCAGTCTACCTACAATTATTTGTACTCAGGATCTGGAGCTTCTTCATTTCATTCAAATTCATTATTTGTCGGAAACGGTTCAAAATTACGTAAGCCAGCACAATTTCGACAACTTTTTTCCCTTAAAGTCTTAATTGTTCAATCGTTTTTTTTCTTCCTCTAGGAATGGTAACACTTAAGAAAAACAAACGGAATAAAAATTCAACCTTAGTTTCGTATTCGATTGAGGGAATTTGGGAAGAAACGAAAGTTCCAAGTAACGTGAACGCTCTTTCAACAAGTGAGAATGAAAATGACTTAACTCTTAGTTTGAATGATGTAATATACGAAATCAAGAGTCAACGTCAAGAAGTATTTGTCCGTCGTGGAAAGAGTTTGGAGATTTATAGACTTGAAAATGGATTGCCTGGTTTAATTGAATCAATCCCCAATGTTGGATATGGAGATTTTAAGTATCCGCTTGCTCCGAAAAAATTCACATCCAGTTCACCTCTTTTAACTTCATTTGACGTTAATCCAAACACTCCAGCTAAAATTATAGCAGCGGATGCCGATGGACTCATTTCTTTCTTTGATATTATTCACAAGTAAACCAACTTCATTTGTGTTTAAATGTATAAAATGTTTTTAAACTTCTTTTTTTCCTGGTTTTAGAAAAATAGTAAGCCATTACAAGACTTATAAGCAAGCAGATGAAGGCTCAACGTTAGATCAGGGTTGTTACTTGTTTTATGCTGGAAAACACCCAGATGTTGTAATTTATTCTACAAATTCAGTCATCTCACTCTTAGATCTTAGATCGGATAATCCAAAAGCAAATCAACTCTTTTCATTTAATGACTCTGAATTCCTTTGGGATCAGGAATGTTTTCTGCATAAATCAAGCAAATATTTTAGTGAAAGGATAGGAACCATTGCACCAAGTCATAATCCAATACATTATTATGCAAATACAACTCAAAATGTCCTGCTGTTTGATATCAGAGTTCCTAATAATCCAATACTTCGAATCAGTCATGGATTTATGTCAATGCCAACTTTCATCCAAACAGTACATGTAAGTAGCTAAACACTCCTTTTTTAGACATTGGGAAAGATTTGTGAAACTACTGTTGTGACGTGTGACCCCCTATGAAACTTGTCCCACTTCTGCCCAGTCCAGGTCCCGCGGGTCACAGGCCTTCCCAATGGCCCAAAAAAAAAAGTAGTGTTGTATACAGCTAAGCGTATTATTATAAAATTCTTAATTGGTTTTCTCTTTACAGGAAGATGACTTTGAAGTAGTGATTTGTGGGACTGGAAGAAATTCTGAAATTTTTAGTTTTGTTACCGATGCTGCACATTCAGCCTGCCCTTTAGATTTAGGTTGTAAAAAACGTAATCCAATCCTTCATTCATTTCCACGAAATCTTTCATCTCAAAATCAATTTTTCAAATATGGAATGGCGAAAGGATTTCTACCAAAATGGCCGAGGAATTTTCAAAGGATTAAAAATCATATGCTGGCATGGACTTCAGGTAACTAATTAAATCTCAATTAATTGTTCCTGTTTAACATAGCTTTTTATTTGAACTAGGTATGTCAAGTATTCCTGGACTGATAAAAGATGCACGATTTCCACCTTCATTTGCTCTGTTTACTAACAATTCATTTGGAGATATTTACATACAGGTATAAAAGTTAAAAAGACGCGTATGTTGTATATGATAGTATCTTTTGTTTTTAGGAATGGGACCATTCTCTTTCAAATTATTCTGACTCTGATTACCAACCTTTTCTTGAAAAATGGAAGAATTCAATGGACGCTACTGTTCCATCTTTGGCTGTAAAACGAGGAGAGGGAACAGATTTAACTGACATGCATATGTTATTTAATGATACGCAACATGAATACCTCCTTCGTCAAATTCCATTCGATCCATTTAAACCCCATGATCTCATTCATCACAGAGTTAAAGCTGGATTACTTCCAGTGAAAGAACAAATGGAGATATTACGAAAGGAAATCAAATCTAAAAGAGCTTCGGAATTTATTAAAGTTTGGGATAAGGATAAGGAAACTACAGATGTAGTAGTGGAACTAGAGACTGATTCTCCTCCTCTAATAGTTAAGGAAGAACCTACTGACGAATATTATTAAGAGATCAAAATATAAAAAAAGACTAGACAAAATAAAAAAAAGTCAATTATTGTTTAGAATTCGTCAAAGTCATTAAGAGTTGGAGGTTGAATTGGATCTCCTTTGAGCATTGCTACAATCATTCTAAAAAATATAATTTCAATTAGATAATATAGGAAGTAGCTGAATTTGTAATTTCTTACAAGTATAAATAGATGAAAAACGCCACAAGATGGAATCCAATATTAATCACGACATTTCTCATGTGATTTTTTAATTGTCCTCTGTTGTGAATTTCAGTCGGATCGTACACACCAATATTACCACTCCCAACTTTCCAATATCTTTAAAAGTCAAAATTAATCAATTTAAATAATTAGTAATTACATGTAACTTTTTAAACGTATTTTCTTACTCGTATATTGCAAATATTGATGGAGGAAGACTTCCAAGAAATGTTCCCCAAAATCCATGTATAAGGAACAGGAAAGAAACAGCACATCCTCCGATTAATTTCGGAAGGATCCACTACAAACGTTAAGTTATAATTATAATGTGGGTTAGCATGAGCATTATTCTAATTTAATTTAATTAATATTTTACCAAATTCATTCGGTAACAACATTGCTGCGCGTTGATGTAATCACATTCCAAGTCTGACAATGTAATTATCTACAAAGAAAAATAAACATTGTGAATTTAGTCTATCACACAATAATAACTATCCTTGCATGTAACTGTACTGTTACTGCAACAGCAAACAACACACTCTGCAGGTGTATGGATAAATATTGATGTATGTAAATGTAAAATTGACGACTTACGAAATATACGAGAAGAAACAGAAGGAGTCCAGTAACAATCATAGCGAATATAAACACAAGGGTCTCTGACAAAAACATGATTGTATTGTCAAACTTAATCAAAAAGTAAGTCTCAAAAAATAATGTAAATTAAATTAAATTAAACTTTTTTAATTAAAAACTTAACTCTTTTTTTCGTGCCAAAAAGATGTTTGGGCTTCGCGTATTTAGCTCCAGGCGTTTGTAAGCTGAGCAGACCATTTTTATAATTTTTTTAATTTTGGAATTGGATTAAGCATTTATTTGCTCCATATTTTAATTTATTACAATGCTTAATGAGTTCTAAGTTTGTATAAATCCATATTGCTACTTGCATGTATTGTTCCAGAGGAACCCACGCTCAACGAAAATAAAGTGTCGCTTTATCTCTGTTTTTTTAATTTAAATCCTTTCAACTCAACTCTAATTAATGAAAAATGAAAAAATTAATTAAAATAATTAATAAAATAGTAATTTATGAGAGTGTATTTGGTGCGTATTTATTGACTGGGTATAAAGAATAACAAATTATTATAAAATTCCTTAACTAAATAATTTTCTTAACTAATAAAAAATTTTAAAAAATGCAAAATTACAACAGATCAAGAATATTTCAAGAATCATTTTCGTTGTTCCTATTATTTCGTCGACGCTCGTCTTGAATTTGGATTTCTAATCTTTTTGATGGTGAAAATTCAATTTTTTTAGCTGCTTTATGCTTTTTCCTTCTCCTTGCATTCCCTTCATCTGAAGAAGCTTTTGGACTTTCAGAATGTAATAATGTCTCCTGAATAAACGAAGGAGGTGAATAGATAGATTTTGATATGGATTTGGAAGGTGTCTCTGGAGACAAAGAGAAACGATGTTGATCTGATGAAGATGATGATGAAGTAGTCCCTCCTCCAATTATATCAGCAATATCTTCAAATCGAGGAGGAGATAACAAAGATTGCTGGATTTCAGCAAATGCTTTCTTGAGAGGAGTCGGAGTACGGGAAATAGGAGCTAAGAATAAAAAAAGAAAGAAGTATTAGCAAAATTCCTCAGTTTTGCACCTGTCACTTATAAAATATTAAAGTGACAGATGGAGAGCAGGAACAAAATCTAAGTGGTTTTTTCTTACAGGTTTGCATCTGGACAGGTGTATGAAGGAGTGGCGTGTCATTCGTTAAGATTTCTCGATTTTTTACAGGGCTTTCAAAGATTCGCCTCCTGGATGACGTAGTTGGAGTATCCAAAAACTTAAAAAAAGAATAATAAGATAAAATATTGTTGAGAAATATGACGATTTTAGTTAAACTTACTTGAGATGGACTAAAATGGGTTGCAGTTGACAATGGGAAATTCATTGGTTGACAAGGGACCTTGATTACAACGGGTGTGGAATGCAGAAGAATATTACTCTCCTTACTCATCAAAGAAGACAAGTTTGGTGGATGATTTTCATTTATTGATCGGAAGTAAACTAAAATAAAAATCATTAAAATCAAATAAAAGGATGATAATATTTTGTACAATTCCTCCTTACGTTTTGAGTCTGAACTCCAGCTAATTCCATCTGGAGATCTTAGCAAACTTTGAAAACCAGAATCTATTTCCGGAGATTCAGATTTTATAATTCTGTTATCAGAAATAGTAAAGGAAGTTGCTGAATCTCGATGAGGTGTTATAATTGTTTGACCAATTTTAATAAAGCTTTCACTGCCTGGTGAATAATTAAACTGAACACCAGTACGAAGCGATGTAACTGAAGTAACAGTTGGAGTAACTGCCTCTGGCTTCTTCTTCCTACGATTGCTGCTGCTCGATGGTTGTTGTTGTTCCCCACCTTCACCTTTCTTCCTCCTTTTTCTTACAGTAGCTTGTTTTTCAGGATCTTCATACTTCCGTCTTATGGTTGAATTCCAATGATTCTTAATCGCATTATCGGTTCTCCCTGGTAAAAACTTTGCAATTTTATTCCATTGGTTACCCCACTGTGTATGTAATCTATAAATCGTGTCGTCCTCCTCAGGAGTCCAGGGTGTCTTCTTAATCAACGGATTTAAATGATTGTGCCATCTGAATATTAAAACAATATTAATATAAAATATTCAAATTTTAATAAAAATTTACCTTTCTCGACACTGTTTTCCAATCCTCCCTTCAAGATGTCTAGCAATCAATGTCCATTTCTTTGCTCCGTATTTATTTACAAGTTGAACAACTTTGTTGTCTTCTTCCTTTGTCCATTGTCCTTTGACAATATTGGGTGATAGTACTTTTGACCATCTCGTTGCACATTGCATCTCTGAACGATCCGGGAAATGTAGGGCAACTTTTGCAAAATCATCTTCACCGTATGACTCTACAAGCGACTTTAATTTGGTGTCTTCGCTAGGACTCCAACGACCACGATTCAAATTACGACGTCTTTTTGTACCACCGCCACCACCTTCCATTTGTATTAAGTACCTAAAATATCAAATCAATAAAATCACAATAACTACACAATAAGTTCATTACACGTATACAATCTAATCACACAGCTAAACAAGAAAAGACAAACTGATGAAATGTTTCACCTGGACTGGACTAATTACACTCGACTCCTTCTTTGACTAACTTAATTTTGATTTCCTTTGTTTTGTCTGTGAATGGTGAAATTATAAAAAGTGTACCATGGAATGGATGTGTCAAGAACGGAAGTTAGAAAGACAATGAAAAGAATTTCTTTTGTTGTCTTTATGCGTAAAGGCGGGATGAGAAGGGTTCCCCCTCAATACGCCAATTTTGAAAACATAAACAAAAAACTAACCAATCACAGTCGTTCTTTTAGTCATGTTACCATGTCATACAATTTGTCATAAATGGGCACATGGACATCATCATGAAAAATTATGTATTTTATTTTTTTTAAATATTGTTAAAATTAATTAATTTTAGGCGTATAGTCAATTTATAAGCAAATGCTCAGTTATCTCACTTTTGGTAAAAATTGCGAGGAAAATCTACAGAATTCTTTTTTGAATTATGATTGTTTAATTATTCATGGTGGAGATTGTGAATGATTATTTGGATCAATTTGAGCTTCCTTCTTTGAATTACGTAATTGCGTTTGTCTAACATCAAAAACTTTCTGAATCCCATTTCGAAACATTGCAAAGTTATATTCAATCATTCCTAAAATACAAAAATACAAATTATTTTAGTTAAACTTAAAGTTAAGAATATTACCTTGTTTATCCATAGCATCATCCCTTAAGATACAAACAAGTGCAAGGAATTTATCAACTTCTCTCAAATGAAGAAGTGTACCACTATTAAGTCTAATAGATGCTTGACTATGTTTATCAAACGCAGGTGAAATATCATCTGGATTTCGAAGTCCATAAATATAGGAAACGTCAATAACGACATCAATCATGTCACAACATAATTCATAGCTCTGCATATCCACTGGAGATGAATCGGTAGCAATGTATATCTTACCTAAAAACAATAATCAATTGCATGAAATGGATCATAAAAGTATTTCATAAGAGCTTACTAATAACATCGAATAGGAATGCTTTTTCAATTGATGAATTTGAAATAAAGATGTTTAGGAGATTCTCGAGAGTAGGTAATTGAGGGATTAATTTTTGGACTACTTTAGAGAATGCTTCAAATATTGAATGATCGTATATTGAAGTCAAATGAAAACTAAGATGAACTCTTTCAAAACCTATTTAAAATTAAAAATTGTTTAGAAACAGAAAAATAATATTAAATATTAATATTAGTAATTTAACCTGGTCTGTCCATTAGTTCATCATTTGCTCTTTGGTGAATATCTCTTTGTATATCCATTTTAAAATCCTCAGCTAATCCATCAACCTTATTTTAAACACCAATTATAGTAAAGATTTCAGTTGAAATGTATCTGTATGCTAAACTTACTTTGTGAATAAAAACTTCAAAGTTGATTTTGGGATTGTACTTGTAAGCCTGTGTGACAGTCAGATGAAGCCTCTCGAGTGCATCGATATATTCATCCTACAAATTCAAAAATGAGTAAAACTGACACTGATGTTATCATGAATGAATGATTTCAACCTGAGCGTCTATGACAAAAATTAGAGCACCACATCCACCAAATATAGAATCAGAATCAAAGGCAGCTGGATCTAGGTAATCGATTTGTCCAGGAAAATCCCAAGTATTAAATTGAACAAATGATGAATTTGTAATTTCTTCTTTGACAATTTTAGTTGTGGATTCTAAAAATAATGTCTCGTTTGGAGACATCTTGTGAAAGACTACCTTCTGAATGGAACTTTTCCCACTTCTAATCATAAATTAAATTAAACCTTGGAAATGTTAAAATACACAACAACTTCTTGTATTGTACCTTCTAAGTCCCATAAGCATAATCCTTGGTTTAAGTTCTCCACCAAATAAGGCTCCGTTAATATCCATAGTTGGTTGAGCTTCTCCATCGTAGAGTCCAAAATATTCTGAAGGTGAACCCACTACTCCACCATCGACGTCACCTTTTCCATCTACTACTTCCTCACTCTGTGGAATATAAAATATAACTTATTTAATTTTTAAAAATTAAAGTATTTACCATATTCTGATGGTGTCAAATCCCAGCTACGGAACTAAGATACGTTGAACAAACAAATCTGGAAATGTATTGCTAATGAAATACTTGTCTTCAATTAATTATTATTGGAATTCTTATATTTTTATATTTTATAACTTTGAATAATAAATTAAAAATTAAAGGAGTGTAAAAATAAACAACAATCAGATGTTAATAATAAAATTGAGTTAGCGGGGACTAAAGCAAAGTTAACAGACGATAGCGTCACTTTCTCTTATCGTCAACAACATTTAAGAGCAGGGTTAATTAATTTTAGAATACAACAATGTTGATTGAATAAAAGTCGTATCAGCATTTTAGTATTCTCAACAAAATTTCTTACTTGACGAAAAGTTTTATTTGAATTTATACTTTAAGATAGTTTAGAAAAAACATAAAATTCATTGTTCTGTTTTCAATATGAGAAATGAATTTATTTTTTAGCTCTAAGCGAATAAAATGAAAAATACTATAAAGTAATTGAAGTTTTATAATGCAGTAATTGATTAAATTTTACTTTATTCTTCAGCTGATATTTTGATGCCTTTTTTCAGCTACTATTTCAACAATCTTATTATGGCGAAAAGTTTGTTTAAATTGCTTGAAGATATTTAAGAAAAAATCTGTTTTCGACATGAGGAAAACTTATTAAATTTATTTTTTAGCTCCAATGAAAAAATATACTAATCTAATTAATTGAAAATTTATAAGCAGCAATTGTTTAAATTTTATTTTATTTTTGAACTGATACGTTGATACCTTTTTTCAGCTTCTATTTCAGAGTTAGTTAACACAATATCGACTAGTTGAATGTTATGGTTTTTATTTCTGACCAATAGAGTTAAATCACAAATTTCAAAGTTTGGCTGTGGTGACTGATCTATTGTTCCAGTATAAATAATTTTCCTGTCCGATTTTATAGTAATAAAATTATTTGGTGTTAGTATAAACGTTGACGTTAGCATTCCCATCTCCCAAACATTGTCCAACATGAGCGGTTTTGAAAGAATTTTTTTACCCTCATATTTATTTTTGTCTGGATAATATTTTACTGCATCATATTTATTCAAATAGTATGAGCAAGTAGAATTTCCAAATGATTTTATAAATACAAGTGCTGGATAACTTGAGTTATTTAAATCTTTCTCACATCCGAATAAATATACTTCGACCACACCGCAACTTTCCATTCCTCTTAAATCAGCGGTTAATTGAACTACAATCGTTTCATTAGAAATTTTAGTCTGTTGAATCCTAGCGCCTCCAAATATGTCACCTGCTTTTGAGTCTTCAAATACTTCTTTAATAAATTCAGGATTCTTCCACTTTATATTTAAACTTGCGTTAAAATTATCTTCAAAGTAGATTCTCTCCTTTGCTGGTAAACCAGAAGAAACTTTTAATGCAGATATTTCTGTTTCCAAATCAAGCATTTTATGAAATAACGTCATTTGAAATTTGTTTGCTTCTGAACTTATTTCAGAATTTTCACATAAAGAATTTTGAATATCAAGTCTTGCATGAATTCTATTCAATTCGTTTATAGCAGAGTTTTTTAAATTCTCTATACTATTGTTCAATGCTGCAAATTGGTTTGAAGTTGTTTGAATAAAAGTTCGGAGTGTTGCTTCAAAATCTTGCAATTTCAATTCATTCTATAAATAAAAAATAATAAATTATTTCAATTATTAAACTAAAATATTGTTTACGTTTTATTCTAATTTTGATCACTTAAACTTACTGCTTTCATAGAATGTATCCACAACACAAGAAGAAAAGAAATAGCTTGGCAACACTTCATAATTCTTTCTAATAATTACTTTTATGATTTTCAGATTAATTGATTCTTAGGTTCAGTTTGTTTTAAAATCATCCTATGCAAATAAGGAGTCTCTTTTATAAAGTAAGTTGTGCGATAATGTCAAGGATATTCTTTTAAATTGTACAGTTATCAATTTCACATTTAAATGCGAATCATTTATGTTCAAGGAATAGAATTTATGATAATATTAGAGAACTTAAATAATGTTATCAATTTTTCAAGGGTGCTTGACTACAAAGAAGTGTGTGTTTTCCTTAAATTGATACATCATCCAATAAAAAATTTAACCATGAGTTATATAATTGTATTATTGATAGAGATTTGTCAAAGCAAACATACGGGTTTCAGTTTAAACAGACATCAACATCTCTGTTATCACTTATCATCATTGTCGGCTTACAGTTTTTGAAGATGGTCGTAAGTACGATGGGGTATAAATTGTATATATTCGTTTTAGTATTGACAAAACCAAATATTATTTTAATTGATTATAATAAATGTCCTCACAAAATATTTAATAGATGTAGCTCCACATTACATTCCTATTTAACTAAAGTAGTTTACTTTAGCCTTGAGTAAATGAAGGTACTCCAAGTCCGGGTTGAAATCCAAATCCACCTGGATACACAAAAATATAAGATATTGATATTACTTTTAAATCCAAATATTTTTACCTGGTGGGTTTAAAGTACAACGACAATGTCGATACAAGAAATCCCCTAAATAAATTAAGAAATTATAATTTAACTTGAAATATTACAAATATACCCTCTTACCACAATCACCGCCTTGGTAGAATCCTTTTTCTAAACAGCAGCTCTTACAAGTACCAGATTTACCAAATGGGTTTACTATTAAATTAGTACAGTGTATTAGTAAGTTATAATAATAAATTAAGACTTACATTTTGATCCACCGCAGAAATTGTCACATTTATCAACATGCATCGTAGCTCCATGAATTTGATCTAAAATATATACATTAGTTTGATTTGATACTTTAATTTAGAATTTAATAATTTACCTGCTAAAAAGAATAAAGTTACAATAATGAAGAAAATACAAAAATATTTCATATTGGAAAACATTAAGAAGCTTTAATAGTAATTTCCTTTCCTTTTCTTACTGAAGAATGACGCCACTTACTTCTGGAACATTTATTATAAATAAATGTTAGTAATAATTAACACCTTTAATTACTTAAATGGAAAAAACAATGACTCAACAATGACATAACCAACCAAGGACAAAGTGTTAATAGATTTTTCAACGAAGCATAAATAAGTAATAAAACTAAGGAAGTCAAACTTCTGTAAGTTTGTAAGTAAATGTTGAATAATAATTTTTGGTACTTAAGCATTTTTCCATTGAACTTGAAATTATAAAGTTAATGTAGAGTTTATTAAATCAAAATTATCATCCTCATTTCCATCAATTCAATGTTGAAATTTATGTTTAGATTGGAATTTAGACAATTTTCAAATTGCGTGGAAGTGTGTAATGTTTCTTCTTTTTCTTTCCACTACTGACTCCAACATCTTGGATTTTCTTCCCAGCATTGTCATCACCACTAGTTTTCGGTCGATTAGCCCGATCATCACTTCCTCCATCTTTTTCTTTACGACTGCAAGTGAGTGCACGTCGCAAAATTCCTGTAATACGACGACTCAGAGGTTGATGTCCACTTGGCTCTGAATAAATAAGAAATCGATCAAAATCATCAAACTAAAGCATTAAAAAGTAGAATTTGTTACTTACTATTATGTGCTTCCTTTTCTGAAATTTGACAATAAACTGGCTGAAAATCTGGCCATTCGTATTCGCTTGAACTGTGAGGAATATTCTTTAGACCAATACCCTTGTCACCTACATCAACGCTTTCTTCTTCTTCAACTTCATTTTGGATGAGAAATTCGGAACTTCCAATATTGTTTTCATCATCCACTTCCTCTTCGGTGACAAAATTTGTTCCAAGTTCATCTCCCCCATATTTTTGCATAAATTCTTCAACTGTAACTTCTTTGATCCCAATTTTAACTCTGCTTACATCATTGACCCATTCGTAGTCACTTGTAGTCAGAGGAATAATTTTTCGTCCAAGAATCTCTTCGATGTCAATTTGATCATCTTCCTCCTCTACTTCTTGCTTTCCATTTTTAATTGCAAAATCGTCAATATTTTCAATAATGTTGCCTTCACCTTCTAGGTTCATACCAGTTTTCTCTTCAGTGTCAACATTATTAGTTCCAATTTCATTTTTTGAAATTTGACAATAAACAGGATCAAAATCAGGCAAACTGTATTCACTTGCACTGTAAAGCATAATATTTCGACGAAGAATTTCCATTTCGTCAGTATCAAAACTATTTCTTTCCTCCTCAAAAATAGTTCCAGTATGAAGAATTTCCTTACTTTCAAAATTGAAATTGTCAAATTCAGCTCTCTCGGATTTTGTTTTGATTTCTTTTTCAACTTCAGCGACGCTTTCAGCGTTATCTTCATCTTCCACTTTCATTCCACCTTCCTCTTGAATTTCGAAAGATGTAGTTTTATTCTCTGAAACTTGACAATAAACTGGATCTGGCCATTCATATTCACTTGTACTCTGAGGGAAATTTGGTCGCTTAAGGATTTCATCAATGTGAAAACGATCATCATTTTCAGTAGAAGTAATAATGTTATTATTAATGTCCCGGTCATCTTCCCCAAGCGTCTCTTCATAATCGATTCCGGATCCAATTGAATCAAAAGCTCTTGAAATCTCAGCTTGGACATCCTCCATCACATCTTCATCCATGCTCGTATCACTCGCTGTTTGACCCTGAAGTGTCTCTGGTCCTGTTTCTTCAAGGAGGGTTTCACTACGCTGCACTGCGTCTTGGAGAATCTGATTCAGCATTTCATTAACTTGGGTCACTGATCCTGGATTGATTATTTTCCAAGATTCGAGTTGACGAACAAGTCCATCCTGTGACTCAGAACGGGTGTCTTGGAGACTTGGATGAGGCGCATTTGGAGTTACAGAAGCCAAGGATGGTTGTGAACTGAATGTAATAAGGTCAGGTTCTTTCATCCTTTTCTGAAGTGACACAAGACGAGCTTCAATTTCCATAGCGTGTTGATTACAATCGAAGGAATTAGGATTTTCAGGAATTCCTTCAAAGTCAGTTTCCAAACGTGGACCTCTGTTACCACCTCCACGACGTCTGTTTCTATTTCTTTTCCTTTTCTTCTTTCCTTGTCCATTGTCCATACTTCCAATACCTCCACAAGCAATCGATCCAATTTCAGTTTCAGATTTTCCACTAATCCCTTCTTCACTTTTAATTTCAATGAGTGCACCTTCCAATGGATTCTTTGCTCCCAATTCCATGGCGATGGCACCTACTCCGCCTGTTGGGTTCAATTCAGTCTCATAATCCATTTCTAACAAAAAAAGAGTAAAGTTAGTTAAGTAATTACAGAATTTAAGAGTGCTTACCTTTGAAAATATCCAACAATCTTAATAATTTACACTTTAGAAATAAATGGAGGATGATAAAAGGATTAACTTTCTTATTTATGTAACCTCTTCTCTTCCTTATAAATAAACACATTACAAATATTTGTCACCATAACAATAAAATTTCTTATAGAAGAATTTTTGATATTGCTTACATCTTATTTTAATACGCTTTGCTTTAAGTTTAAAAAATGTAGAAAATGGAAAAATAAATCTATAAAATTCTAATAGCACATTTCAAAAGTGATGTTTTTTAGGTTGTGGAAATGGCATAAATCCAGGCCCAGCAGATGAAGATCCAGCAGAAGCGGAAGTAACTGTTGCACTTGCTTTTCTAAATCCAACACCTACTCGAGATGAAGCAGAAGCACTTTCGTTTGAATTTGAAGTCTTGACCCGTTTAGGTGGTGACGCTTTGTTGTAATAATTATTAATTGTATTTGATTTTCTCTTCGCATTTCCAGCAGTTGTTGCTGGTTTCTTCCACCCTTTTTTACCCTTCCATTTAAATGCTGTTTTCTTCTTTTTGGCAGCAGCTGCTGCAAATCCATTAACCTTTTTCGGTTTAGTTGTAGTCACCCATTCACCATCGCCATCTCCTTCGTTGGCAGAAGCAGCACGCTTCGAAGTTGAAGCTTTCGCTCTGGATGTTTTAGGTTTAGATGCAGCAGCAGCTTCTTCACGCTTTTTCTGCGATTCCCTTTCCGCATCTTCTTGGATAATACAAAATCTTGAAGCAGAAAATTCAATACAAATGTCCAGAAATGCAGGACCGTATTTATCCCAGTTTGATTTTGTAACACCAGGCATTCGTAACATGTCATCCGGTGTTTCAGGGAATTCTACAGACATTGCTTTTAAACTCTAAAAACATAAATAAATAATAATAATATTTTAAACTTTACTTTTAAAATTATAAAATTCTCACCTGAACACTCATGACAGCATTCACATTTGTATTGTTAGCAGCTGCAATTTTCTTACAACACTCCAAAAGACTGTGAAAACAATCCCTCTGGAGTACTCCCAATTTCTCTTCAATAGTCCGGTCATCCCCTGGATTGACTGGTCGAAATTCAACATCAACATCATGAGAGTTGTTAACTTTATCCGTAATTGGGAACAGAATTTTTTTGTTTCCTTTGATGACTGAATTTGCATTTTGTCCAAGTTTTATGTATCCTATTGCTATGTTATCTCGAGTCACAATAACATTCTCCTACAAGAAAAAATGCAACATTTAATTATTCCAAAATACGAAAATAAATTAGCAATATGACAAGTTCTCTTACAGCCAAATATTCTTCAAGTATAAGCTTTCGCATGAGTCGCTCTACGTCAGTCTTATTCCATTTTTTACCAACTCCATGCAGTGGAATTTTATTGTGACCTAAATGAAAAAGAACTCAAATGATAACGGATTTAACTTTAATTTGACTCGTTTTCACTTACCAAGCTCAGTTACTTTTTTATTTTCAGATCCTTTAAAAATGTCAACAAAATGAAGGAGTGTAAAATTGTTGGATGATCCTACATTTTGACGGTATCGAGATGCAGGAGGAAGCATTGAACCACAAATGTCACGAACAGCTTCTAAAATAAGGGCGACTTCTTTCGTCACATCAATTTCTTTATAACTTGTCTGCAATTAATAAATAATACAAAATGTTATATTAATTTTGTTAAAATTATATTGATAAAATTCTAAATTTTTACCCCAGCCGAGCGACAAATGTCACAAGCCGTCTCGAGATTCCTTTTACAATATTCTGAGTCAAATATCTCTCCAAAGTATTCCAATTGTTGGACACGACGACAATCAGTCTTGTTCTCACAGTAAGAGACCATCCGGTACAAATTGTCAATGTGAACTTTATTCGCAGCATAATTGCCTTTGTTCACTGTAAAAAACAATATTATTAAGAATTGAATAAAAACTCATTTATTTACTTAAACTTACTTTCAATAAGTCTTCTATTTCGAAGTGTATCCTGGTTTGAATAAAAGAGTATACAAATAGCTCTGTCTCCATCTCTTCCAGCACGACCGGATTCTTGATAGTACCCTTCAACACTCTTAGGCATTGAATAATGAATAACAAAACGAACATCCGGTTTATCTATTCCCATTCCAAATGCAATTGTAGCACAAACAATCTAAAACATAAATTAAATGAAAAATCCAGTAATGACATTACAAAATCAAAATATTCTCTTACTTTAATCTCATCATTGATCCATTGCCTTTGTAATTTACCACGTGTCACATCGCTCAATCCAGCATGGTAACTGGCAGCCTAGTACAACAAGAACAAATTAGTTTTATAAATATGTAAATAAATTATTAATTACCGAAAATCTTTCTTCTGACAAATTCTCCGCTAATTGATCACAGTCTTTCTTCGATAAACAGTAAACGATCCCAGATTCGTTTCTTAGTCCAGGTGATTTAAGGACAGCCACCAGATCTGCGAATGAGCTTTTCTGTCCTTTCTTTGGTCTAACTTCATAACGAAGATTTGGACGATTAAATGAGCAAAGAAACCATT
The DNA here is from genome assembly GCA_034699725.1 of Friesea truncata. Taxonomy (NCBI): domain Eukaryota; kingdom Metazoa; phylum Arthropoda; class Collembola; order Poduromorpha; family Neanuridae; genus Friesea; species Friesea truncata. The sequence goes on from JAQGCN010000199.1 coordinate 23,290, forward strand.
TCGGATTCCTCATACTAAGTTGATTTAAAATGTCTGCACGCACGCGTGGAGTTGCAGTGGCTGTCAAAGCCATCATAGGAACAGTTTGATAAGAATGTCTTAAACCTGACAACTTTGTGTAATCCGGACGAAAATCATGACCTAAAAAATTCGTTGTAAAATATTGACGTAAAGACAAATAAACATTCTATTTTCTATTACCCCAATGTGACACACAGTGAGCTTCATCTATCACAAATCGAGCAATGTATCGTTTTTCGTAGAGTCTATCCAGGATGCTTCTTACTGATGCCGAAGCTGCGAGTTTCTCAGGGGTCACATAGAGCAGTTTCAGTCCTGTATAAGAAATTACATTAAGTCAGAAATCTGATAGATTAACAATCAAGGCGCTGCTCTAACCTGGCGGATCTAACTCGAGCAAATTGTAAACTTCAGACTGTTCTTTCAATGTTGCTTCACTTGAAAGATGAGCAGCAGAGATCTAAAATTAGATTGCATTAAAAATTGTAATAAACACTTCAACGATTCTTACATCAAGTGAAAGGAGTTTTTGAACTTGGTCCAATATAAGGGCTTTGAGTGGAGAAACTACGATTGTAACACCTGGACACAACAAGGCTGTTAATTGGTAACAGAGAGATTTACCACCTCCGGTAGGCATTAGGATGAAACAATCGAGCCCCAAGAGAGCCGCATTCACAGCTTGTAGTTGACATGGACGAAAACTCCGTAATCCAAACTTATTATTGAACACCTTCAAAAATAAAAAGTTAAGCATAATTATTACAAATTGCACACGAGTGTCCCGCATGATGCTTACAGCTTACCTTTAACATTTCTCTTGAATGCTTATAATTATTTCCATCAAATTCTCCAGTGACACCATCGTTCCTAACGTCTCCTCTGAACTGACCTACTCCAAGATGACTTGGGTCAATTCCACCATTAGCATCACAGTTAATAGCTCCAGTTGCTGCTTCTCTTTTCTTTGGACTGAATCCTTTTCTTGACGAGGACGGAGATGGAGAAACATCAATGCATACCACAGAATTATTAAGTGAACCATCATCAGGAGTACAATTCGGAGAATAATAAATAGGAGGAGAATCTGCGACAAAGTTATTTGAATCTTCATAAATATCTGCAAGTTCTTCTTCATCGATACTTGCATCCAATATTACTTGGTCATCGTCATCGAATTCACCTTCCCCCACCACATCATCATCCTCCTCGTCAGATGATTCTGGTACTGTAAGAAGGAATTGACTTTTAATACTTTTTCGTTTCTCCATGAAGTCTACAACAGCATCAAAGTCATCAACGTCTTCAACATCTGGCGGAGAAATTGAAGATGTTGTCTTGAACTTAAATCTCCCTGAATTTGCAAGGAATGATTCAGCAGCAAGTTCTGGGCTTGACTCTTTCTTGATGCTACAAAATGATGAAGCAGGGCTCAATTCTTTGATTCTTCCATCGACATTTGAATTTTTAAGAATAATAGACTCATTTCCAATGGATAAATCTGTAAACAGTTTATACACTCTGTAGAGATTTTTCAGACCACTTTCACAGTTGAAACAAATGGATAGTGAAGATGAAGAGGTAGGAGAGTAACTATTTGGAAGTTTAAATCCGAATATGAGCTTGAGTGCTTCCAAAATTGTAGGTTTGTCGCCATAAAACTTTTCTGGCAGTACTACATTAAGTGTTTCAGTGAGAGATTTTGAGTCGATAAAATCCACTGAACTTCCGCAATGGCAACAGTTACTGTTACGGCTTAGCGAAGTTGCACTTGCAGCAGCAGTCATTCTAAAAGAATAAATTTACAATCCATGACACCAATTTACAGATAGTTGATAATTACCTTATAAGGTAGTCTTCTCAGTTTATAAAACACAGCTTACAATCGTTTCATTCAAATAATAATATTTAATTTACATTAATAAGATAACGGAAAACAAAGTATTTTCAATTGAATTGAATTCTGTATGTAAAATCCCACCTTTGTTTTCCCACCAAAATTAACAAAAACAAACACAAAAATTCAACTTAGCAATAAACATAAAAAAAATTCCAATACTTTATTAAAATAAAATACTTGTACAATTAATTAACTATTATTACAACAATTAATTTGAAGGATTGTGCGTAGATAATTTGGTTTTCTTATGACCAGAATCATTAACCTGACGCTGATTCTGTTTTTAGGTATGTTTTTTATAAATATTTTATTATAATATTAATAAAATGACTGTGTAACATTTATAGAATTAAATGAGGTTTATTAAATTAAATTTTAGTTCCACCATATATCAGAGGTAGATTTTCAATTGAAATATTTTTGAGCAATTCTTGAGACCATTCTGCCTTGTTATAACCAAATGTATAAATATTCTGTTTGGATATACTTGATAAAATTGATTGAATATTTCTTAATACAAATGTAAAAGCTCGAGGTGCTATTTATAATAAAATTATATTATAAATTGGAGTAGATCATTATTTATACATTGAAAACTTACTATTAATTAAATATACTGTATTTGTATACAGTGGGTAATTTGCTTCCAATGAGAGCAAAAGATCAGTAAGTACTGGAATACCTTAAAACATAAGAATATTAATTATAAATGGATGAATGTATTATTAAATTACATACAAGGGAGACATGTATGTATTCTTGGTGAGAATCCATTCAAATCCACAATTAATGTAAATTGTGTTGCATTATTCAATTTATTTATTTGCTCTTCAATAGTTCTATAAAAATGTCTCAGGAGATTATTAGTATTCCCCGATAATACTGCATGGCGTATATTCCATTGGCCGATTGGTAAGATTGCAACTTCAATTCATCAAATACATTATTTAATCTTCTTACTTATACATTAATATTAATTACATGTCATACCTGGTCTATTTTTCTTATCACGTCCACTTGGATATACTGGATAGTTGTGTTTAAAAGTATTATCTATAGTATCATTTAAAATTCTATCGATTCTATTTTCCATTCTCCATTTTAATGACTGGAAACATTAAAATATTAAGTTTGGAAAAATTAAAAAAGTTAACTTACTTTACGCAACATTTTAGTTGAAGCTTCTATATTAAAATTATTGTCTAAAATACAATACAAACAGTTTAAGTTTTACGCTGAATACATTCATGTTATATTTTATACACGTACAATCTAACCATTTCAGTAAAAAATCGTCCGAACGAAATCTTGGTAAATATAATTCTTTTTCAACAATCGTACGAAACTAAAAATTAACAAAGTTAATGAGTAATTGTACAAATGAAAGATTAATTTTGAAAATACCATCTTAAGATTCAGTGCTTCATTCTCACTTATTGAATAAACATATTTAAAATCTAAAGAAATTAAAAAACAAACTACACTCAAATATTCAATTAATTGTATTTTTAACATTTTGACTATTAATATTCAAGACAGGAATTATTCTGTAAATGTAAAAATGAAGGGAAGAAAATAATATATTTCATACGAATTGCGTAATTGTAAAAACGTGTTTTGTGTATTCTTAATTACTGGATTCTTGTAATAATAAGTTCATTATTCTTACATAAGACAAGACATGTTGTTGAGATGAGAAGAATTTGAGTAATTTTTATTTGGAGTAAATGGGTTAATTTTGTAATAAGTGAAAGAAGGATATGAAGATGTATATTTTATTTCTAAAAATACATTTTGGTTTTCTAGAAGAAGTAGGAAATAAAAATAAACTTAAGGGATAAAAAAGTGGAATATCAAATGTGAGAATGCTCAATTTAAAAAATTTCCCATAATCAATCCCAGGGTGCTTAAATTAAACTATGAAAATATAATATATCAAATTTTTACAAAAAAAAATCATATCTAATCACAAAAAATAGACAAACCTAAAAATATTTACATCTGAATAATTCATGTTATTTGATACATTTTAACTGGGGGGTTTAATATTATGTATATAACCAAAATAATAATTGTTTCCACATTAATAATATTGCTACAAACAGTTCTATGAGGAATGTATTTATTTTTTTAAATGAATTAAGCATTTATAGCATTAAATTGAAATATTCAATTTTATAATTATAACAAATTAGCTAAAAAATTCATAGCGTATATACGATGTATTGTACACAGTTTTAACATATATTTAAAAGAAATAGTGCAGAAAAAGACATGGAAATATTTTTAGTGTTTAAAAAATTTTAGAAGAAAAATTAGTATAAAATTAATTGAAAATGAGCAAATTAATTTCTTGTTTGAATTTTTTAACACTGTTGTAATAATAAACTCCCACACTACTTTTCATCTCCATCGGATCGTGGAGCATCACTGGGTGAAATTCTTTGATACGGAGACTATGTTTCATTTAACAACATCATCCAAATTTTAGTCTACAAAAGATTTTCTTATAAGCTTTACACAAAATTAGGTCAAAATGGTAATTAATACTTAAAAATATATTTTTTAATATTTTTAATTTTGTAATTGTTGGAAAAATTATTTTAATTTTTAAAGAGTCTTTCGGATGATGCAATGGCAAAATTGGACGAAGTCATGACTAAGAAAATTCAATATTGTATTATGAAAATTGAGGATTTAGAAGAACCTATTCCAATTGTCGATATTGAACTCACAGGTAACAATTAATCACTTCACTTATTTGTATTTCAATATTTTAAGCTATTCAATATATTCCATTTCTTAATATCGAATACTTTTAACTTACATAAGAAATATTACGCAATTGTGAGGAATATATTGCGATATATTTTTGTAACCATAAAAAATCTAAGTAAGCGATATCACACCACAAGCTGGAAATTTTTGGCGTCATTTCTGTAACCTAACTGCGATAACATCTGCCACTTCAAAATTCCACTTCAAAGTTTGTAAGTTTGTAACAGACGCTTCATTCACTTTATTCAGTCAGAAAAAAACTAAATCAATATTTCTAAAACAAAACAGAAATAATATTATTTTTAAAACAAATTAATGTGATTTGATGAATTTTTTGTGTTTAGGTGCCAAAGGAGCTTCGTATGAAAAATTCGTAAGCGACATTACAAAATCTAAGGATTGTCGATTCGGTGCATTCAGTTACATGGTTAACAAAGTAAGAATTTTTAAATATTAAACTATTTAATTAAATCATTAATTTTTAACTTCGATTTTAGAAATCACATCCCGTAATTTTTTATTGGACACCACATGAAGCTGATTCACTGACAGTTCTCACATACACTAATACAAATACTGCTCTCAAAAAAACCAACTTCAAAGGATTGGCTGAAATACATGTAAAATTTATAATATTTATTTAATTATTTAATAATATAAATTATCATTCATTTCAGGCATCGAATGTGGATCAATTAAACGAAGATTTCGTAACATCAAAACTTCAAGATTTCTACTAGAAAAATACTCCCTTCTTTTCATTATCAATATAACACATACCAAATTCATTGAAAACTTTAGTACGTATTTATTTCCACAATATTAGCCAAATTTCAAAGAACCCCTTAACTAAAAATAACTTATAGGTTAAATTCAAGACACAATTTAAACGAACCCAATTTAAAAAAGAATACTTGATTAGGATTAACAATAAATGACTTACTAAAACATAATGTAACTTTAGTTTGATTGTTGGATTGATTGTTGTTGATGTGCATTTGGATCATAAATAGAAACTGGTGGAGGAGGAGCCGTTGTAGTTACTGGAGTAGAATTAGCCATTGGATTAAACAGGTTCAGATTTTGAATTTGTGGAAGCTGTTGTTGCTGATAAGGATGTGTGAATCCAGGATTGTTGGGAGGTTGAGGTGTCTGTTGGTGTGGATGTGCTGCTGTGTACGGATTAGTCTGTTGTATTTGTGGTACTGTTACAGTGATTGGGGGCATTCCCGGTATACTTAATGGAGTTGTAATTGTCTGTGGTTCATGAATCGGGGGTGTCGACACTGGTACTGAAACAGGAGGACGTGGAGGCACCGAAGGTTGCTCATGCGCATGATCTTGACCTTGAGAATGAACATGGCCAGGTTGGTTTTGCGAATGTCCATGTGCAGCACCATGATCGTGTGAATGACCATGCCCACCGTGGTCATGAGAATGTCCATGACCACCATGATCATGAGAATGTCCATGTCCATCGTGAGAGTGATCATCACAGGCTGTTTGAGGAGGACTGGAATCAATTCCAAGCGCAGCAGAAATTGTTTTCTTAGATTTAGGAGGCAATTGTGGTGGGATTAGAGGTTGGGCTTCTTGAGCTCTCTCTTCCAGTGGCATGTAATGTGGAATTCGATGCAAATAACCATAACCAATCCCGCACCCCAAACTGAAAATGTAAAAGTAACAATTAGTATGGTATTCAGTTAACGATTTTCCTAACTTACGTTCCTTCACCTCCCCAATTTGGATCAGGTGTAAGTGTAACATCCCTTGTTTTATCCATATCAACATTATACACGTACAGTTTCAGTGGTCTCCCAAGATGAGCTTCAACAAGGCTAAAGAAATCCTCGGAATCGTGAAGTAATGAATCAGAACCAATTATATAATCACCGTGTCCCAACAGACCAGCTTTTTCTGCTGGAGAATTTGGATACACCTAAAAACAAAATACAGTGGGTTATTTACAAAATAAATATTTGATCACTTCAATTTACATCAAGTATCCTCCAAACATTTTCTGCTGCATTTTGAAAAGAGCAGAATCTAATTGATACTCCAAGAAGACCTTGACCACCCCAATTAGCAGATGGTTTGATTTGTACCGATCTCACCATTTGGGTTTTGCTACACATATGACAGAAATAATGAAAATAATGATACGTCCTGTATAAATTAAACAATTTAAGTTAAATGTTTATTTGACTTACCTAGAATAGACACACATGTCAATATGTTTCTCAGCGTTATTCTTAAGAATTTCCTTTAACTGATCGTTATCTTGGTCAAGGCGTGTATTATTCAAAGCAACAATGAAATCGAAGAAGGCCTAAATCAATTCAAACAATTAAAAATTGAAAATCATATTAAGAATTAAATTGAATTGTTTACCTCAAGTCCGGCTAATGTTCATATAAATACATGAAATTAAAAAAAAGAAAATTTAATAAGTTTTTATAAATTTTTATATTAGTCTCTGACATTAAACTTTTACTTTACCAAATTGGTTTCAATAAATTAGAGCACTAAAGCAATTCATTACTTACCTTCAGCACCAGGGCTTCCATCTTGCACGCGTAACACATGATACCCTTCAGTTCCTCCTCCTGGAACCTCGACACTCTGTGATCCACCCATGTCAACAAAAATTTAATTAAACTTAGATTTAAATTAAATTCGGAGTTCGGCTATTTATTTATTCAAGCGGTGTCAAAAAACAGATGTGAAGAGAATGAGAGGAAGACTTTAGAAATTTTAACAGTAAGGTGTATTTCTAGAAAAAGTTACCCAGCCTCTAAAAACAAAAATCCAAGTCAGTTGCCTCTTTTTGAATTAGAATTACAAAATTTTATTATTAAATATTTAATTAATTTCTAATATTAAATTAAACATAATATCTATAATATTAATTAATTAATATTATTATATTTTATAATATTATTATTTTATTCTATTACTAATTAACTAGACTGCCCCTGCCGTCAAGCCGGCAGTTTAAAGTAACTTGGCAACCTAATAGCTTGACAAATCAATTACTTTCAAACTGAACCCCTTGAGTTGACAACCCGTTGTTTCCTTTTCAATCCGCCGACTTGGCTACCCGTTACTTTTCATTTAACCCGCTGACTCGACAACCCAATGTTTTCCTTTTAAACCCGCCGACTTGGCTACCCGTTACTTTTTTTTAACCCGCTGACTTGACAACCCGTTGCTTTCCTTTTCAACCCGCCGACTTGACTACCCGTTACTTTCCTTTTAATTCACTGACTTGACAACCCGTTGTTTTCTTTTTCAACACGCTTACTTGGCTACCCGTTGCTTAATTTCAACCCACTGACTCGAAAACTCTTTACTTTCCTTTTCAACCCGCTGGCTTGGCTACCCGTTACTTTACCTTAAACTCGCTGACTTGACAACCCGTTACTTTCCTTTTGAGCCCGCCGACTTTGCTACCCGTTACTTTTCTTTCCAACCGTTACTTTCCTTTTGAACCCGCCGACTTGGCTACCCGTTACTTTTCTTTTAACCCGCTGACTTGATAACCCGTTGCTTTCCTTTTTTAACCCGCTGGCTTGGCTACCCGTTACTTTATTTTCAACCCGCTGACTTGACAACCCGCCACTTAGCATTACAATTTCTTATGTTAAGTTAACTTAACATTGAGATTTCCTATGTTAAGTTACCTTAACATTATAATTTGCTATGTTAAGTAACCTTAACATTATAATTTGCTATGTTAAATTAACTTAACATTATAATTTTCTATGTTAAGTTAACTTAACATTATAATTTTCTATGTTAAGTTACCTTAACATTATAATTTGCTATGTTAAGTTAACTTAACATTATAATTTTCTATGTTAAGGTAACTTAACATTACTATTTCCTATGTTAAGTTAACTTAACATTACAGCTTCCCATGTTAAGTTAACTTAACATTACAGCTTCCCATGTTAAGTTACTTAACAATAAAAATATTTCAGTTTTTTCGGCGGGAATATTTTTACGCAAAAATTCCCGCGTAAAAATAGGTGACCTGGGTGGGTCATATTTTGAGGTCACCTTTGACCTCGTGACATAGCCTAAAGCCTCCGCCTTGAACTTTCCTTCACTTTGTTGAAGATTTCATGACAATCGGCTCAAGCGTTCTTGAGTTATAAGCGAATAAACAGACACACAGACAAACAAACAAACATACAAACACGTACGCCCTTTGACTTAGTCAGAGTGATATTATAATTTATAATATTAATATTAAATTATAATATTATTTTATAATATTTAATTAAACTACCAAAAAATTTCACGGCATAAAAAAATAATTGCAAGTTGAAAAAAATTACGCGTCCAATTTCATTTCAGAATTTGAAAACTGAAAATTGTTGAATTTTTCATCGTATTAATTATCGGACTGATTTTAAAAAATTATGAAGACACTCCACTGTCATAAAATTGAATAATTAAAATTTGAATTCTGCGCCTCCACGTAATTTGAGTGAACACGTCATGCTTTCTTTATGAGGGAATATTTACAATACAATTGAATTGACAATTGAATTTTAATTTCCAATTCAATCGATTCTGTTGTTTGTGTCACTGCACGGTCGGCATCAATTCAATTTCTGTCTGTTCGTGAAAGCGAAGTTGTCAACTGAGGAGAAAGTGATTGTAAGTTCATTTAATTCTAACTTCAGTTCGTTTTCATTAGTTTATTTAAACACTGATTGACATTGCTTATTATTTTGATTTTGCAGGTGGGTGGTGTGTGAAAGCTGGAAAAATGATTACGGATGTGCAATTAGCAATCTGCGCCAATCTGTTGGGTGCTGGACTCTTCCTCCTTATCGTCCTCTATCATTATATCGCAGCTAACCATTCGTCAAAATGAAAATTAAGTTCAGGTTTAGTTAAATTAACAACAAAAAACCATGTAATAATTCATTCCTTAATTAATAATTTAATTTCAAAAGTCAAGATAAGTCTATTGATTTGAGCCTGTAACCAAATACCTAAAGTTTTCTGTCAATAAGAATATTATAAGCTCTATCAAAAAAATCTATACGAATTAAATTGCTGCGCTGATTTACAATAATCTCATGTTTTCTAATTAATTAAGTAATGTATGTGTGGGCGTGGGCGATAGGAGAAACGAATCTTGAGTTCGATCCCAGGGAAGGTTAACAACGGGAAGAATATTAATCCATAAGAGCCCACGTGACTATTTTTTTGAAGTTTTGTGTGGTGTTGTGACGTCACAACTACCATGCTGCTTATGAGGATTTTAGCTAAACAGGTAATAAGTATCTTTAAAATCAAAATCAAATTATAAATAACAAAAAGAAATATCATTAATTATATTAATACTTTTTTAAAAATTTTAATTTAATTTGAACATAAAAGATTATAAGATTTATTAAAAAGCGATAGCATGAGAGAGAAGATGTAAACAAACTTCGAGTGTGGTTGTGACGTCATTCCCGCACAAAAATTGGTTCAAACTCCTGTAATGTATTTAAGAACACCCTGGTTCGATCCAAGGAGTTTCTAAAAACATAAAATAATTACTTAGGAAAGCGGGTTAGGTTTACTAAAGAAAGCTATAGCTAATGCTAAATGTTGATTTCACGCTTCGAATTTACACAGGACGAATAACTGACTGGTCTTTAGGTCGTCCATTCTCTTCATCGATTGTTATTCCTTCAAATTCAGAATCTCTTCTTGGTGATCCATCAGATATAGATTTTGCTCCAAGACGAGCAACATATTTTGCCTTAAAACAAAGGCATTACGTATTAACATAATTAAACTAAATTAAGATTAAAATATGAACTTACAGTAAGTGAAGCTGAGATTACACCAATTAATCCCCCAGCAGTCACATCTGACCTATTATTTGAAATCAATCATTATCGATTAGTGGTTCAACAAAGCAAGTTTTAAGATGATTACCAATGATGGATATTATCCATAACTCTGGATACGGCAGTAAAGTAAGCCAAAAGGAGTAGGATTACTTGAACTCCATGTTTAAGCATCCTCAGTACACTGCGTCGACTTGTTGGCCACCATTTCATTTGTATGTAAATTGCACAGTATAACATCGTATAAGCTGAAAATGACGAATGACCGGATGGAAAAGACACACGACTTTCATTGGCGTCATGTTCTGACAATGTGCATTTGTAGTTCAAAATGTAAGATCCATTGTATTCTAAATTAAAAATCAAAAATTTAGTTAAACAAACCTACTTACTAAAAAAATGTCATGTATTTTGCCGATTTTCACTAAAATTGGATTCATGCTGATTACGAATATTAGGTTTGTTTCGAATGTTTTTTTAAGAAAAAGTTAGGAAATATTATAGCCCGAAATCGAGCTAAAATTAGGCAGCTTAGCTTACTTGCACAATTTGAGAAATCAATATCAGGACCACAGACGGAAATAAAATTTGGTCTCAATCTCCCAATGCTATATTTTCCAATGTCAGTTACCTGAATAGACAGTGACAAATTTACATCAATCATTCTATCTTTGTCAAAATGACAGTGAAAAAACGACTCGATTCATTTTCTTACGAGTTGGCAAGCTGCTATTCCAAAACTCAAATCCACCATTGTTCGATACAAACTCAGAATCCATACAGGTGCATTCGTACAAATAAACCTACCACTTCCTCTACTTCTTCGATGTACAAATA
>JAQGCN010000200.1:0-34401 GCA_034699725.1 Friesea truncata
ACTTTTTTAGGTTAGATTCTTAGGGGAAAATGCTTAGGGGTGTTTCATTTATTATTAGGGGAAATTAAATATTTCTCATTAAATATTTCTATTACTGTTTTAATATAGTAACCTAAAACTGATGAAATTAGAAGAACCTTTGTTAACTGTAACATTCTTTTTACTGACAACTGCATACGAACAATTCCAAGAACAAACTGTCGTGTGTGAAGATACCTACTTCTTATTTTGACAAGTTAAATATATATTCATGAGCAAATACAAAAATCAAACATCCTTCAGCGGAGTAAGCCTAATTAGTAATAAATTCAACCAATTAAATATTTTTATTAGTGTTTTAATGTACCATAAAATGATGAAATCAGAATAACGTTAGTTGTTAACTGTAACATTTTTATTCACTACTTCAAGAACAAACTGTTTTGGCTGAAGAAAAACCGAGGAAAGGTTTCATGAGCCAATCGCATCGCACTCAACAATTAAACATTTTTTTATCGATTGATAACTGCACACAAACAATTCCAAAAAATTTTAAGAAAAATTTATATGGATTTTTCAATAAAAACTCATGCCAATTTACACAATTTGAAAGCGTTGTGGAAATGCATAAATTATCGTGCATTTCCAAAATGTTTTAAGATAGAACTGTTCATTTCCAAAATTTTAAAGAAAAATTGACATGGATTTTTTAATAAAAATTTATGCCAATTTACACACTTTGAAAGCGTTTTGGAAATGCACCATAAATTATTGTGCATTTCGAAAACATTCTTAGAAATAAGCACTATTCATTTCCAAAAATTTTAAGAAAAATCGGCATGGATTTTTAAATAAAAATCGTTGATAATTTACAAAATTTGAAGTGTTTTATCTTGTAAATGAACGCCGGACTTGGAAATCGGAGTTTTAAGTTTCTAAATAAGATTTTTTAAATGCTTTCGAAAATTCAATGAGACCGACGAAAGGTAACAAATTGTTTATTAAGTGCGATGCTGCTTTTGTTTCTAAGTTTGATTAATGAATACAATTTATAATTTATTTAGAAGAAATTTACACTAGTATCATTATTTATATTATAAGATAAATAGTTATTAACCAACAAAAGACAAACTGCTTCCTTTGTTATTTCAAAGTACAGGATCAAATACCAAAAAATGAGAATTGTTTTTCCAACATTAATATTTTTATTTTCATAACAAAATGATTTAAGAAATTGTTTTGTTGATTGAGTTATCTAACTTTTATCACTTTCATTCCTCAATTATCAAAAAGAAGAAGCTTTCTCTCTAAATATGTTCAAAATAATATTCAGTTGATAACTGATAAGAGAATTCTTAAGCTGAGCAGTGAACCCTATTTGAACTACTGCTGCTCCTTGTGAAATCAACTCCTTAAAAGAGTAACCATTATCTATATTATTTTACCCTGAACTGACAGTCAGGTTATCATCTAAGAGCATTCGTAAACGTACACAATCAATCATTCATTAGAAAATGACCACCATTTTTCTAGCTCCTCCAAGATGAATGTCATTTTAAAGTTTAAGAATCATTCTAACTCTGGGAAGCAATTGAATCTAATCTCGTGCCGTAATTAAAGTGTCATATTTAAAGAAAAGACGTCCGCTCATTAGGACGCTTTCGTATCACTAAACTAAAAATGGTGAAAAATAGTTGTTTAGCAAAAATGAGTTTACGAAAAGTAGCCAATTATTTTTTAGTAGTTGGCATGTTATGCCTACTTCTTGGCGTATTTATAGCAATTGTTATCCCGAAAATTATTGAAACAAAAATCACAGAGGCAAGTTCCTTCAAATAATTTTAAATATACTACCTAAATTATTTATAGAAAGTAAATTATTTATAGAAAAGTATGTAATAATAATATATTTTTTAACGACTAATCTGAAAGTGTAATCCATTTCCTTGTTTACAAGTTACAATTTTAACCAAAAGAAAAAAAATATTTGTGACAAATGATGTCATGTTTTGCTGCAATCAGGCTTCAATTTTAAATTGAATTTTTTAATCAATTTTAGAAGTCATTTCTAATCTTGATTATTTTACAATGATTTTAATGCCAGTGTGTGTTACTTTCGTGATGAAAAGAAAATGTCAAGAAAGGACATCTGAATATTTTACACTTTTTACTTTCACAATTCAAATCACGAACACAGATTCTGTTTTCTCCATACTTTCTTCGAGGATTTAAATAATAAATTTTCCATCTTCATTTTCATCAAATATATCATCACTAACGTTTAATCTGTGAGAATTTTCTTACACAATCACAAGAATCGCTGAAATAATTCTAATGGATGATGAAAGTTTGGTATTCATAATTACTCTATAACGATCTTTTTTAAAGTCTTACGTTGCATAATTTAGATTTATGTTTCACAATAAAAGGTAGATTTACAAATTGTGCATGATGACAATTTAACATGAGAGGTTGAGCAACAAATTGTAATAGTAAAAAGACTAAAGGTTAATAGAGGGTAAGTCATTAAATTTTGACACAATGTTAATCAAAGTTAGTTGCGCCATTTCTTCATCACTTAATATTCAACAGTCTGCTGATGTTTTAGACAGTATAGTCTGTGCATGATTAAGATAAATTTTTGCAATAAGTCGCAATTAAGCATTAATTATCACAACTTTTTCAGCAAACGAGACTGATAAATAATTCAGAAACATTTTTTAAATGGAAGAATCCGGATCTTCCAATCTTCATACGCTTTTACTTCTACAATGTTACAAATCCTGATGATGTGATAAATGGGAATCAACCAATTTTTGATGAGATTGGACCAATCGTCTACCAGTAAAACTAATAACACGTTTTTTTCTTACAATGTACGCAGTTTTACTTTTTGTTTTAAAGAGAGCGAAGGTTGAAGGAAGTCGATGACATTGACACAGAAGCAGATACTTTGACCTTTCGCCAATCAATTACTTATACATTTAAACCGGACTTGTCATCATTATCTGAAGAAGAAATTGTGACAGCCATCAACATGCCGCTCGTGGTAATATTTCTACGAAGTTACACCAGACTAAATTATATGACGTGTAATACTTACCCTGAAAAAAATAATAGGGAATTTCCAAAAAAGGATTCAACTTAGATATTGTTGGTGGAGCTCTCCGGGAATCACTTCATGAATATATGGACAAGCATCCTGGGGAAGTGAAGCTGTTTATACGACGGACGGTCAAACAATTGTTGTATGAAGGATATTATGATCCACTTTTACAGGAACTGGCCGAAATCTCAGGAAAAACCATCTTTCCAAATCACACATTTGGGATTTACGTTGGAGTAAGAAGAAAATAGTGTATCAAATTATTTATTAGAGAGATATGGTTGTGTTGGGTATTGTATTATTTCCTTTTGGGAAACGTTGAAATGATAATCATAATTGTTAACTTTTCAGAAAAATGGGACATTTGGATCTTCACAAAGGATTGATGCTGGTGTAAAAAACTACCAAAATTTTGGTAAAGTTGTAGCTGTAAATGGGGTAACGGAAATGTCACATTGGAATAATGAGTTCTGCAGTCGTTTAAATGGTAGCGATGGCTCTTTATTTCCTCCATTTGTCACAAAGGATAGAATCATTCGAATATTCAGTGAAGATGCGTGTCGATCTATTTTTATGACATTTCAAAAAGAAATTGACTACTTCGGTGTCACAGCCTATCGATTCCATCTTCCTCCTGAAATCTGGGCGTCTGGTGAGTCTTATCCAGACAATATGTGTTTCTGTCCAAATAAGGACAAATGTAGTAGATCCGGAATTATGGATATTTCACCTTGTAAGGAAGGTAATAAGGCACATCCAATTTAATAGCCTTTATATTTATTTGACATCCTATAAAAATTTAAAGGTGCTCCAGTATTTGCGTCCATGCCTCATTTTTTATATGGGGATGACAAGCTCTTAAACTCAAGTAGAATAGCTGGACCAAAGATTGAAAAGGACGAGACATATTTGGATATTGAACCTGTAAATGTCATACTTCTTCGTTTGCAAAATTACAGCCTGTATAATAAGTTTTTTTATTGTTAGATTACAGGAATGCTGCTTGGAGCCATGAAAAGGTTTCAAGTAAATATGGATCTTTTTCCAAATAAAAAGGTCAGAGGATTCAGAAAAGTACCTCACATGGTCTTTCCAGTTTTGTGGGGTGAAGAGGTAAAATTTATTAATTCGCTAACAAACGGTGTAATATTTGTAAAATATTTAATAACAAAGTATAAATTAACAAATAAATTTTTGTACAGTTTTTCATATCAACTAAAGACAGAGCTGACATGTTGAATTCAAAGCTTTTGAATCCACTAAAATTTGTCGCAGCTCTTCGATGGTTCAGTTTCATATTTGGATTACTTTGCATATTTTCTGGAAGCATATGTCTACTACTAAGAAGAAATAGACGAAAGGAGATCCAGATATCCCAACAGCCAAATAAATTGTCCATAAAATCCATAAGTGGACCAAGTTAAAATAGTCTATTAAGGAGTGTGTGCTAACTTCAGTTTTCTAGTCTAGATTTGTTCAAATTTTTATAATAACTATTTAATTTCAATTGTAATTTTTTTCTCTGAACTATGTTCAGAAATGTCGAAGTTTTAATGCCCTCGAGTAAAATCAAATGGGCGCTTCCAGCATTTACATGATCCTGGAATTAAAAACCAGTCGTAGAATAGTCTTACTTGAAAGCATCCTATTTCATCTACACCATCGCATTGCGGTGGAATATCACTATTTCCAACTTTGCCATTTCTTTTCTTAATTTTGTTCTGATGATACTGATTAAAGCTGTTATAAGGCGGTGATGGATTTTTATTTGGACTTTGGGTAACAGGAAATGCTGCTTCAGGATAAAACATTTCCGCAACAAGAAGACTCTGCCATCTTGGTGAAGTACTGCATGTCCCTTCCATGAAAAAGCATTTCGTTTCTCCACATTTTGTCACTTCCACCGTTTGCGTAAAATAGCCTTCGCGTGGAATCTGGACAACGTATCTCCAGGCACCTTCGTGATTTCTGGCAAAGACTGGAGTCAAATACTCTGCTGAAGATGGACACGGTGTCGCTGGAGCTGGAGCTGGTGAAGTGGATTCAGCACCCAACGCTTGTTGTTTTGATTCTGCATAATGATGGGTCTCATAGCTATTGTAGTGAGACTGCTTCTCAGGTGCTGGAGTAGGGTAGTATGTTTTCCGGTTCACATCATGGGCTTGAACGTGGTGATGATGCGTTTGTAGTTGATTCTGTGTTTGCGAATGGCTGTTCGCAGTCGGCTTTCTCCACATAGCGTTGTATAGCTTGCATATCCTATTCCAATATATTATTAGTAATTTGACAGGCTTCTATTACAGTAAATCATTTTTTCTTTGACTTATACTCCTTTTATGCTGATCAGGAACACAGGGAAATGCCGGAGTTTGAAAATATTATTACAAAAAACTTACAACGATCCTTTAGGCTGTGGACTCATGCAGAATTTATTTGCAGTTTCAGTTAAATGATTCTGCCATTGACCTCGATGGCCTCTGGATCTAAAGCTATCCTCATCCAAAAGTCGCATGACTAATTCCGAATCTTCATCATCAGGCAAAACGGAACGCTTTGTCAGCTTATGCCTAAATGATAAAAATTCATAATTAATTTTAGATAAAATTAAACTTTTTATAAGTCCTAAATTACCTTCCCATGCCTTCGAAATCATATGGATTGTAACGTGCGACTTTCGGAAGCGATTTGTCATTCCTTAAAATGGGAAGGGAATGTCGAAAAAATTGAAGTGTTTTATTTTTGATGATTTCACTGTTAGAGCATATTAATTAAAGAATATTTAAAATCCCATGTCTAATAGATTTAGTTTCAAGACTTACAATGGATATGATTCAGATGCAAGGTCTGTGAATTTGTGTCCGAATGGATTCCCTGGTATTATACCTTCATTCAAATTTCCACACAGTGTACCGACCCAATTTTCTCGATGGTTAATCTCTATGAATGCATTTTCATTTAAGAAATTTTTATTATAAAAAATTACTAAACGCTTTTCAATTTTATTGAAAGGGTTGCTTTTCACCTGGGCATTGTTCATAGGAGTCAGAGTATGGCGGAGGGCGAACGGTTGGTGGATTCGAAAATGGAAGTTGAAGGAATACGCCTTTGTGATGAATTTGGTCAAAACTGTTCGGCTTTTGTGCGTGACATTTTCCTGAGAATGGGAAGATGGCTACGACGATGGCGTAGAAAATCAATTTCCTTTGATTTCTAAAGATCAACCATCTCCTTGACTTCATCAATTTCTGAACTGAGTCCATTTGGATCAATATTTTCAAATTGGATTCTTTAGAAATTCAATTTTGAAAAGATAAATAATTAGTCCATATTTGAAAAGAGTTTATCCCCCTTTGGGTATTGTCCATCTATAAAATTGAAATATTTAAAATAAAATGCCATTTTCCAGTTCACGTCACAAATTGTTCATTGTGACACCTTTTTTATTCTTTCAAGAAAAGTGTACTAATGGAAGTTGATTAATTTCTTAGCTGCCACACCTAAATCCCATTATTTGGGGAGGCTAAATTAATGTAAGAGCTTACAGTAGCGTGAACTCAGTCATAATTGACATTATTCTATGAAAGGTGAAAGACGGGCGTCATTTCCTCTTTTTTTACAATCCGAATAAAAATTTTCAATTGAGTAAATTTCGTCCTTCCACTATTAACTGTAGAATGAGATTGAAAGTAAATTAGCTAATTTAATGAATTAGAAAGGAAAACTATGTTTTATAATTTACGCAAATGGAACATCCTAATTGATGTTGTGTGTGAACGTGAAAGAAGGGATTTAATTAGAACATGAGAAAACAATGGGGAAAATAGTTAACAATGGTTTTAGGAAGGAAACGCAGTAGCGCAGTTAATTGTTGTTTTTTCCGACAACAAATTCACTTTTCACAAGAATAAAAGAAGTTGAGTATAAGCAGTCGTATAGCTCAACGGAAGTTTGAGAATCCTTTGAAGAAAACACGATTTTCTTAAGATTAATTTCAAAAAAGATCATAAAAGTGAATTCATGGTCTCATTCCGAACCACAATGTGAAGTCGAACAGTGGAAAGAAGGTCAATGGATTTGAATAACTCACAGGAAGTTAAATGTTCCAAGTAGCTCAATGAAAATGTAAACAACACAAGACTTAAATAATTCTAAAGTTCAAGGATTAATGGGATTAAGTTCCAAATGAAGGCTTTTGTAAACACATTGTATTGTATTGATTAAGATGAGGTCTACAAGTTAAGAAGGTTGAATGGATCTTAAGAAATTTTAACTTTGGATTTAAAAAAAATTTAGCTTTGGATTTAAAAAAAATCTTATTTTCAAAAATTATTAGCATAAATTATTGTAATATTTTTGCATATGAATTATGGAATTTGTATCAGTCGCCTTTATCAATGAAATAATATTAACACCGTAAAATATAATTTTCAAGTTTATACTGAATTTAGGAATTTAGGTGTATTTCATTTTAAAAATTTAGATTAAAATTTTATGGGAAGTATGCTTGCTTGCTATGTAAAAAAGTTTATAGCAGAGATCAAATTTTGAATTAATGAAATGGTTCTGTATGTTATATATTTTTCTTTAAAAAAATTGGTAGCAGGAAACATTTGTTTCTGTAAATTAATTATTTAAACAAACATATTCGCTCTTGAAATTTTAAAAATTCATGTTTGATGTTAGAAAGAAAAAAATAATCTTACTATGTGAAATATGTATGTTTTTATGTTGAGAACTATTGTTTTACGTATATATTTCAGTAAAAATCGTTAACTATTCTGTATCAACGATTTGTTTGTTAAAGTGGTAAAAACGAACTTAACAACAAAATACTGGAACTCAAATATATAATTGTATACGAGTAAAATTACTGCGTGCACTTTGATCTCACGTATAACAATGAATGAAACTTTGAATACTCTCCTAATTTTACCTCAATCTTTGACAAAACAATTGGTTTACATCTTGTAATATGTAAGTTATTGCTAACCCGGCGTCATCCACCCAATCGTGTTGCAATTATAATGTGAGGGGTAAACGCACTCTATGGTGGTGAGAACCTTTAATAAAATGTATTCGAGAAGAGGCTTAGCTACTGGTTTTTTAAGTTAACTACAAATAAATGGCATAATGCCATAGTTCATACGAACTTTTAATTTCTTGTTCTAAAAAGCCTTCTTAATCGAAATTGAAATTATTTAAAGATAAACGACCCCACTATGAGGATGAACCATTTTAAATTGAGTTGAGGTGACAGATGGAAAGAGTTAGAAAAGGAAAAGGAAGACGAAGGGGAAAGTCAAATGGAAGAAGATGTTGGGCGTTAAATAGGAGCAATTTTTTATCTTGTCTCCTGGATATCTCCTGGGAGTTTCAAGGCAATTCAACAAGAGTTCCTTAACAATTTTTCTTTGTCTTTTCTAATGCTAAAGTCTTCTCATCAGACGTCAGTTGGGTCAGATCCACTTCTCCAATCAGAAACAAGGATTGGTCTCCATAGGGTTGAGATCTTGACACATTGTTACAATTGCATATGGAATTACACTCAAATCATTCATCGTCACCAAAACTAAGAAGACCTTTAGGTCCTCCTGTGGGAATATCACAACCCCAATTTACTATTAAAACACACTGCCAATAGGATCCTCATCCTAGATTTCTTGGCACAGGAATCGGACGACGTAGAATTGAATCCAATATCCTCCCTTCCAATTCCCATAAATAAATCCTTTATAAATCGTTTTTTGTCCAGAGTGATGGAGTGGCTCTCAGAATGGAATTTTTATTTCTTCCATTTCTCGCTAACTGCTTTCTTCTGGTGATCTGTCACCTTAAGTTTACGTCCTCATCTGTCACCAAACCTAAAAATCTTAATTATAACTTCAGTTATTGAACTAAACGTTTCAAAGTACCATTCGATCTTGTCATCTGTTTATTGTCAAGTAGCTTAGAAAATCAATTATTTGTGTAATACTTTTGAATGTTGAATCAAAGTAAATGTAAGATTAAGATATTGAATTCAAAATAAAACTCAGAAATTTATAAAAACTTTAATAAAATTACATCTCCGTTGCTTAATTGAAAGTTGAATATTCATTGGTAAATACTGGAAACAAAATTCATTTGAACCCAACCACTTAAATTAAAGAAATCGATAGCGAAACTTCATATTTTGGAAATTATGAAAGTTAACCCTCAGTTTTAACTTGATGTTTGCTGTATTTGCAATAATGCATTGATAATTTATTCAGAGTACAAACATTCAGTAATTAAAATTTCCTCAATTAAAAAGCTTCCTATGGTTTTTTGTTACGATTTCAATATTTTCTGTAAAAATGAAATGAAATTAATGTCGATGTTATTAACATTGTGTGGGTGGGAACTCCTTTTTTCCCCATTTTCAGAAGAAACAATTTACAGCTTTCGACGGAGTTATCATGAATCCCAGGAAGGATTTCCATTACTTCTAAAACTACGAACTTAAATCCGAAATCAAAAGGGAGTCCCTTTTTACTTTTATTCACTCTGCTCATAAATATCTCTGAAAATGAGATGATAATGTACTTTTGGTAAGTCGTAAGTAGAGTGTAATGCATCCCGAGGAAGCTACAACCCGGGTCCTTTTTTTCGGATTCTGATTTTTTTCAAGTGCAGCAGTCAAGAAAGAGGGGATTTCCACTTAAGTTAAAACTTGCTCTTGGAGTTTCTTTTTCCTTTCGTTCCGATTTTTCTTTTCCATTCACCCGACTTTCCACTTCATTCCCAAACGAGAGAAGACTCTCGAAGTTTAAACTTAAACTTTCCGATTTATTTCATTTTCATAATGACATTTATGGGAATCCGGGGATGAAGGCACGAACCTCCATCTTTTCTTTAAAAGGATTTCACATAAATTGGACACAAATTCCTCTATTCTCTTTTTTTTCTACGTAATTCTCTAAAATGCAACAAGATCACGACGTTTACTGGAATTTACGCTTATGTCCATACATACACATACAACACATTCGAATTTCCAAGCAAACGAGAAATCGTTGAATGTATTGGCAAACGTAAAGTGAAAGTCATAACTCACAGACTCCCATCTGAAGCACTTATCCATTTATGGTCTGTTTCCCACTTTATGGGCCAGTTAATCAAAAGTACCTCACCTCCCTCCGCCTTTTTCAAAAAATAAATGGTTTTATGGATTATAAATACTACAATCCATAGAGATCTTCCATAACATCATTAACATAATCACCCCATGACAGACAAAATGTGCTTTTGATTTCTTTTCCCCATCTTACTCAAAACATCACCGCAGCACGCATTAACTCATATTGCGTTTTGTTAATGCAACAAAATAAAACGAATCTTAGAATCCCATCCCCATCCCCCATTATCTCGTTGTCGAAAACTCATTTTACGTATAAGTGCTTGCGTTAATTAATTTCATAAAAATACACATACTAAAAAAACTGAAGTTGTGAATGCATTCTAAGAACTTTAAACTTTCACTTTGAAAGAAAGTTTAAAAATATATAGAGAGAAGAATATTTTAAAGAAGTAACTTTTTGAGTTTTTCATTGATTTTAAATGAAATCGCTATTTCATCACCGCATGAAATGGAATGTTGAGAGTAAAAGTTAGTATAAGAAGGTTTATGCTTTGACAACCAACACCAAAAGAAACTTTCAAACCGGACCCCTTCCTTTGGATTTGATTCCCTGCAGTTGTAAATTCCAATCCTTTCACCACATTTTCCCTTTTCCAGTTTCGGCTGACTGATTTTCGGATATTTCAAGTCTAAATACAAAATCTGAATAAGAAGAGAAGAGGAAGGGTGTTTTTGAATGTAAAAAGAAAAACTGTCCGATTTTGAATCCAATAATCCCCTCCTCCTGTTTCTTTTTTGGAGAAAGTTGGAAAAACTCTGTGTACATGGTGTGTTTCTATTTTCTATTCTCAGTCAAATTCTTTCTTTCTACTCTAGAAAGAAGAAGGAGGAGGAGGGTGAGTAAAGACTCCTGTCCACGGAGAAAAAGAAGGAAATAAAGAAAAAAGGAAAAGGAAGATCGGACAGAAAGGGAATGGGAAACGGGGAGACGAAGACATAACTCTCCATTACATGATGCACCTCTGCTCGAACCAAAGTTACTACTACAACAGACGCCTTCTTCTTCAAGCATGAATACTAAAAAATTCTACTTGAATTACAACTGAAATTTTTCAATTGCGAGTTGCTTAAGTTAATTGAAATAACTTTTTTTTCAAAAGTACAAATAAGTCATTTATGATCTAAGCTAAATAAAAATAATGGTAATATGCCTAGATATGATGTGTTGAGCATATTAGCATTTTGTTTCAACATAATTCAACCCGTAGAATTTTTTCTGATAGTAGTAGAAACACTGGAAAAAAGTGCGTACCGCCTGGATTTGGGTAGATACCCGGGTTTTCCTCACAGCAGGTCGCTCTCACTTTTCTCACAGTGCAAAATCGATGTCTCTGGCTGGCTTTGGTATAACAAGCAGAATCCTGGCTTGAGGTTTCAATACTCGGGTTTCAGACCTTGGAGGAGAAAGAACTTTACAGCGTCTTTGAACTCCGAACAATAAGATATTATTATCCTATTGGGACACATCTTACTTAATTTTCAATAAAATTATATTGAATTTAAAGAAAACACATAATCAGTTTCTTCGCTTCTTCATAATTGTTAACTCAATACTATACAAGACTTTGAGTCCTGTTCTTTGAAAAAAAAACAATAAGAACAGAGTCGATGTTCTGTAAAAGATCAAAGTGAAGCAATTTTGTAATTTTCACCATTTCGTGACTCTATCCGAAACAATTTTTTCCCTTCTGGAATTATGAAGGTAAACAAAAATTAAGCTTAGAAGTATTTGGAGAATATCAAGCTCCTAGCACGAACCCATCAGCTCAGTTTTTGTGGTGACAGATATGTTTTCCTTGGGTTGAAAATTTGGGCTCCTGTCACCACATTCACTACCGTCGCCGGTGGAGTTTAACTCTGTGTTTGCTCTTTTATTAAAAGTTGTCACCCAAATTGTAACTCTGTGTATCAAAACCAAGGGATTACTTTCTCTTCTTAAATAAACGCTATAAGTTGAGTGTACGTTGACACCGTTACTGTACACGAAAAAATCGTTATTAAGTGCCAGTTTGTCTTCTTCGTGATTTTTCGAGTCCTCCCATTTCGTATCATGGAACATCTTAGGCACGTGTCTTCTTACTTCCTAACAACGAACTGAAATATGACTTGGGTTGATGGATCCGAACTTTTCATGCAAACATTCTTTGTCGTGCTCAAGTTATTTTAGGTGGAACAATAAAAAAAGGGAGAAAACGAGATCATGGTACACTTGCTAATGTTTGACGACACCCCGTCAAACTGGAAATGAGATTGGAGGGATGTGAGTCTAACACGCAAACTGGAGAAAGTAATTACAGGTCAGCCAATCCGGATTAAATCGGAAGTTGATTCACCCCCTTGTTTAATTGGAATCTTATTTTCAAGGTTTGAAATGGAAGTTCCGTGTTCTTAATTTGCTTATTAGAGTATAAGAATACATTGTGAGAATTGACCAGGTGGTGGTTCCATGAATTGAAACAGTTTATTTTTCATTATCAATTTATGATTATGAAAGTGATCAAATGACGGACATGAACATAAAAAGAAATTTTTGAAATAATTTATTATTCAAGACTTTCATTTCGTTTACATTGTTATTATTACATCAAGTTTGAGAACTGACGTGACTCAATCTTTCAAATCTCATGAAGAAGAAATGCAAAGTGAAAGAGTGAAAGTCAGAATACGAAATGAAAAGAGGAGAAAGGAAGGAACAAAGGGAATTCTTGAGTTTAAATCTCTGAATTCAAAAAGGACCTAAAATTTGACTATAAGGAGAACAAAGAACTACTTTTACAACCCTCTACACAGGTAAAGCTTAGCCATTCTCTTGTCACTTTCCAAGCATTAAGTAATTTATAACAACTGTGAAATATGAGACAGTTAGATTTATGGTATTTTGAGAAGTGAATTTAAATGAACCCTTTCTGACTTTCTTTTTTTAAAGAAAAAGTAGGGCGGATACTAAAATCCAAACGGAGAAAGTGAAAAGTTAATCAAGGAAGTCCAGCAGGTGTGCTTTCACTTTTTATGCCGACAAAGAAATAATACCGGAGGTACTTTTTCATAACCATCACCGTTACTGTATCATTAACTTTCTTGAGACATTTTCTCGAAAGGGAAATGAACCGATGATGATTAGAATCTTAATTATGGTTAAGGTGGTTGTATAGTAATGCAAAGAATTAGCAAGGCCATGTATAAATAATCGATCGAAACAGAGATAATGATCAGGAGAAAGTTTTTCAATTCTGCATTTACATTATTTATAAGCTCCTCTTCATCGATTTTGAATTCCTTCGTAATTCAAAAGTAAAATCCAAGCTAACAATCCAAACATAATGGATAATTCCTAATGCTTCTTACCACATAGTCAATTTACAAGTTATGTTTTTTCTACAACTAACTAAACTAATTTTTAAAATTAGGAAAGGGACTGAAATAAACTCCACGCGTGGTTTACTTTTCACCTTTGTTACTTTTATAATTTATGGATAAAAATTTCGTCAAAACAAAGCTGATTCATTAAGAATGTAATTAAAATATCTATAAGAACTGTCTTTTTCATTTCTTTC
The DNA here is from genome assembly GCA_034699725.1 of Friesea truncata. Taxonomy (NCBI): domain Eukaryota; kingdom Metazoa; phylum Arthropoda; class Collembola; order Poduromorpha; family Neanuridae; genus Friesea; species Friesea truncata. The sequence continues at coordinate 13,799 of JAQGCN010000200.1, forward strand.
TTAGCACATGCGTCTTTGATTAAGAATTATCTTTATTCCCTTCAGGACTGATTATTTGTGAAGATCTTGATAGGGGATCCCGCTGATAGGCGAAGTGTTCTAATAAGGCTATCAAATGACTTGTTTCCTTCCTTAGAGTTAGTAAGTGCCTTATGGCTCCATTTGACGTTTCAGAAGTTACAAGTGAGGATTGGTAAGACGCTTAAAGAAGAGTAACATGATCTCTTGAAGTAAGAAGAAGAAGGTAGGCTTGGAGGGAGAAAGTGATAAGACAGAAGTAGAAAATACGAGTGAGTAGAATTCTTAACGAGAATTATTTGGATCCAAAGGGAGAGGAGGGATATTCTTCACAAGATGTTCACTTTCTCCTTATCTCATTTCGCCTTGTTTTATGAACAAAGGAAGAAAGTCCATAAAGAGAAGAGGACAAGATGCCTTGACACTCGGCGTCTCTTCTCTCCTCAAGTGCCATAATAATTAAGATTAGCCATTAGAGAAACAAGATCCCCTCCTTCCTGTGCTCTCCCCTTTAATTTAGTTTTGTAACTGAGGTGGAAGTAGAATTAAGTGGGAATGGTATGCTAAACTTTCTCTTCAAGGATTAGATTGAGAAAGAGAGGACTTGGTGACTGGAGAGGTTGGACTTTTAGTCTCAATGCTGTCATTCCGGATGTTGACTGTGTGACTCTTAATGGGTTCGTAGAACACTGGAACCAGATGTCTTCGTGACAATCAAAGTGGTCCAATGGGAACTACCCACTCTTACACTTGATTCAACTCCAGTGGGAAAGAATGTAAAGAAACAAGAACATATAAGAATGAAAGTCTTGTTCGAAAACACGTGAGAACCACACTAAGAGGATGAAATTCTTGTATAGTGAAATCCACGAAGATTTCGATAGTAGAATTCTAAAATAAATGTGATGAGGAAGGATGAGTGATATTATTATATAGTACAACGAACTACAATACAATTTTCATTTTCTGAAAAAAGATTTAGAATTTAAGTTAACACTGAATATGATTTAGTGATGTTATATAATGGGATTAAAAGGTTCATTAATATTTTTGCATAAGTTTAATGTAGTTTAATAGTATCTTTCGTAACGAAGTTTTGTTAAATGCTCAGTCTTATAAGAATCTGAAAAGTCGTTACAAAGCATTTTTTGCGGTTTTTGGCAGACATGAATACGGAAACAAGTAAATCCAACATTAAAGAAAACCAGGGAAGCCAAAGATGCTCCCGGAGGTTCGTGTGAGGAAACTTTCCTTAGGAAAAGAAAAGACAATGAGTTTCTTCTTTATGGCCCAACGCCCTTTTACTTGGTCGTTTATGAGCCAAAAGTAATTAAATCAAGAGTCCCACTTTCTCCATTCTGAAATAAAGAACATAAACACCACTACTCTCTTGTTTCTTTGTTTACCACAAGATTGTCTTTCCTTCTATGCTCGCTCTTATGTCCGCTTCTTCTTCTTTAAAATTCATCATTAAGAAAGACAGGAAATTAGATTAATGATCTTAGGAACCCCCGTCGTTATTTTAGCTTCCTTTCCATTTGCCCCACTTTTCACTTTCTCTCATCACTTTTTAGTTTTGCAATGGATGGAACAACCGCAAAAGAGGATGGAAAGCTCAATTTACCAAAGCAATTATTATTTCATTATCTTCTCTACTTATTTCACTTTCATTCCAATTCACAAAACCATTCCCTGGAAGCTACAAACGGAAAACTTTGTCCCGAGAATTCGTTTCTAATAAGTCCGGAAATTAAAATTTTAAATTCAGAATTAAATGAAAAATTCAAGAGATTTATTTTGGATTCTGCAAGTTTGTACAGATTTAAAGGCTTACAGAATTCTCTTTCATTTTGTTGTGCAAAAATTCACACCTTAAAAGAACCCTATGCGATATAGAAAATCGCGTCATTTTTTAACGGGGAAATTCTTTCCGTTAGAGTTGGATCGGTGATAAAATTCAACCGAAATTTCTTGGCAGATGACCGTATAGAAAATTTTCACTTCTCCAGAATGCTTTGTCTCATGGATTGTGGGGTCAATTAATTTAAGTTTTCTATTTTAAATTACAGGAAATAGCTCCAGCTCTTTGCTCCATGAAGATATAAGACCGCGTCTTTAATGAAGATGGACGTAGGAAAGGGGTGGAGATGGTGGTTATTTTCAACGATTTTCATCTGGATGCTCACACCCACGTCAAGTTTCTGTCCACCTCTTTGTTCTTGTGACGATGCTACTCTTCTCACCGACTGTCATGAAGCTGGGAATCTGAAAATGGTGCCAATTTTCTTGAACCCGCAGACAAAGTTCCTAAGCCTCGCCCAAAATCAAATAAAAGAGATATCAATGTCACTCCATTTCTATTCTGAACTCCACCATCTTGATTTTTCACAGAATCAAATTGAAGGACTTGGCAGTAATAACTTTGAGAATTTACGTAATCTGAAGGTGCTTAATGTCTCCTATAATTCAATACGAAACTTGGAAAATTCTGCATTTTCAGGTCTACGTTTGACAATTGTCCTTGATTTGAGCGTAAATCAAATTGAGAGTTTAGATCAAAATGCCTTCAGAGGATTGCCTAATCTCCGTGAACTTTATTTAGATCGTAACCGCCTTGAGGCTCTTGACTGGGATTTATTTTCAGAACTGGAAACCTTGGAACGACTGTCACTTCGTTTCAACTTTATACGTCTCCTTCAACCACCAGCTTCTTACAACCCCTTTCTTGTACTCAATTCGAACAATATTGAAAATACCAGCAGAGGGAGCATTGAAAGTGAAAAAGTTTTACCATTAACTTCAGCCTCACAAAATCCAGATCCCTCAAGAATCCGCCCATGGACCCTGCCAAATGTGATTGAGGTGGACTTAAGCTGGAATCAACTGGCAGCTGTAAAAAACTACGGTCTTGCTCCACTACTCCAAAGTCTGCGTAACATCAATTTATGTTGTAATTATATTCATACAGTTGAACAACATGCATTTTCAGCTCTTACACAAAATCCAATTTCTTTAGGATTGAGGAACTTGAATTTGAGTCACAATCGTCTAACAAGTATCCCGTCCAATGCATTGGAAAAACTTGGCTCCTCATTGGTTGAACTGGATCTAAGTTCTAATAGACTTAATGATGATGTCCCACAATCATCCTTTCGTTCCTTATTTCAACTGAAAGTAATCAAGCTCTCGGAGAATACTGGGATTAAAAATCTAGATTCGAATGCACTCCTGGACAATATCCATTTAGTTGAGTTTGAAGCAAATCATTTGTCAAATCTGACAGAATTCCCTCTGGGACTTTTTAATAATAAACCCTATCTACAAGTGATGTCTCTTCAATTTGGGCAAATCAGTAAACTCCCAGAGGAAATTTTCAAGAATCCTATTTATAACTCACTTGTGTCCACCTTGGACCTCTACGGTAATCCAATTGATTGCAATTGCAGTGCATGGGGATTATTTCAACACGTTGTGAAAGAAGAACATCTTAATCCAATGGATGCAGTTCAATCTCAACTTCTTCAACATAATACTCAAAAATCGGATAAAAAGATTCCATTAGGTTCAATTCAATGTTATTCTCCACCGGGATTGAGCCAATTAAAAATTCGGGATTTAACACAATCCGATTTCGAACATTGTTTTCATAAAACTGCTTTCCCTTCCGATCATTTTGAACTCCTTGTGATTATTCTAGCAGCTATTATAGTCTTTCTAATTCTTCTTGCAATTGGAATTAAACTATGTTGCCTCTATCGTATTTGTCCCAATCAGAAACAGAGTAAAGGAAACTTACCAAATGGAAAAGACAAAAGTGAAGGCACGACTCTTGATGAATTTTGTTCTAATGTGGGATTGGGTGGTGTATGTGGAACGGCGACGAGCAACCTTGGTGGGAAAATCCTACTAAATGGAAACGGAACCTTGAATGGACATATGCGAGACTACAGAGCCCCAGTTCCACCTTCTCCTGCATTATCATGTAAATCTAAAAATAACATAGGATTGCCTAGCAATAATGGTAGCATTCCCCACAATGGACGAATCAAGAATGGGTACGTGTATAACCACCATCGTATTCCACGGAATACAAATACACTTGGCCCACGTGTTCCAATTCCTTATGACTATGAAGAAGAAGATGGGTACCTCCCGTACACGACAATCAATAAAAGAGTCCCACCTCCAGGTACAATGACCTTCAGCAATAAACTCAGATTCAATCCGAAGATGCAATTGGTTCTAGATGCTGATTCTGATCAGGAATACCCAAATTCTAGCTCCCCACATTCTCCTCATCTTATTCTATACGAATATGACTATCCTGACTACAGAAACGGACAACAACAAAGAGGCAAGCAAGTACCCAGTGTTCTTGTATAGTCGCACTCTTGCTGTCTGGAATTAAAATTGGATTCCTAAAACTGAGTATTGACTTTTTATAATCTTTAAAAATTCGAAAAGCAAATAACATTTCTTCAAAGCTTTATTTTTACCAATACTTCTCCTATAGTCTATATAATTTAAAATCTAGTCCCTTTGTGATTTTTGTTATTTGTTCGTTTAAAATGAAAAAAAGATTGTTCTAAACTACTTTTAGGTAGGTGGATGCTTCATTTTAAATGATTATAAATTTTTGGTGGAATATATTGTATTAAAGGAATAAAGGGGAAGGAAAGTCGGAGAAAAATGGTGGAATTATTGAATAAAATTGATTTTTCATTTAAACCCTAAAAAACAAGTCCCCTTTGCGGTTTTTCATATTATTATTATGATACACACAAACGACTTTACTAGGTTCAGGTAGACTACTTATTCCATTATTTGGATTTCCATTCCAAAAAGAGTTCATAATGCTAAAAAATTGTACTGCGCTGTGAATACTTTAACCGAACGATAAGCATTTTTCATGCATTCCAAGTATAATAAGGAAAAGGATTTCATTGTGGGTTTATTATTTACAAATTTTAAGTAACTATGAATAGGACGGACCACAACAACCAGTCCTTAGCATTGGTACTAACTTCGCAATCTGATTCTGACAGGTTGAAACTGACGATAAATTATTTCATAGTTAATGTTGACGAGATGGACTCTTGTGAGCCACTACATAATAATCTATACTTGAGCTTCATAATTCAAAATCAATACGATTTGAAAGAAAAACGAAAAAGTTACATAGAGATAATAATGCTGTAGGAAGACATTCTTATTCGAAGCAAGACTCCTAAGTCAAGGGCGTGTTGATGGAGTGCCGTTTCAACTGAATGGGCTTCTAAAAAGGTCCTAAGCACGAATGAGTCCTTTTCCAAAACATCACATTGGAATTCCAAGAGTGAGTGAGTGTGTGATAGGAGTGGACAAAAACTACGGAGTGAAAGTGAACTTTTACTCAGCTTCAGACAAATCCATCCACTTTCTCTATCGCCTTGTTTCTGAATTCACATAAATAAATCCTGGTGTTTTCTCTTCATTCTGGCTAGCCATAAGGTTTACCAACCCAACGACGACGGTCCTTCCCTCCTAATGGACGACAGAGTTGTTGCTTTCCCTTTCAAGGGAAAGAGAGTGATGGATACAGTGAGCCATGAGCCATGTACTGAGAAATCCATTTGTTTCTTCTGGTCTGTTGTTTCAAATGAAAGTACTCCGCCAGTAAGAAAAATGATACTCTAATGGGTTTTTCTTTAGATTTTGGAAAAAAATTTAGTTGTTTTTTTTCGAAATTTTTTTGGCAATAATCTACGACCACACACAAGCATTAAGCTCATATCATTCATTGTCACTTAAACTTTACCTGAAACATGCCAAAAAGAAGCTTGGAAATTTGTCAAATCTATCCAGTTATTTTTTTGCATGGACTCAACCTGTCAAAAAATAGACAAATCCGCAAATGATCCTCCCATCTTTTACATAATTCAAAAAGAAATTAGCATTAGAGTTAGCTCACTCAGTGATGGAAGTGAAAGAAGGGAGACAAAATGGAATGAATGACAGAGATTTGGAATTTTGGATTTCTCTGACTCTGACTCCTGAATTCGCATTAGGATGATGGATTTCAGTCTTTTGTGTCGAGGGGTTGGTATAAAATGGAAGTAGAAAAGGGGCATGACGCCTTCTGTCATTAGGAAGATGAGATGATGTGGGGAAATGGGAAGGATACTCAAAATAGACAACTGAAACGGAAAAGACTGGAATTGAAGTGAAAATAGGAATTTCTTCGTTTACAATCGTTATAAGAAACAGAAGAAGAAATTCAGGGAGAAATTCAAAGTGATTGATGACTTGTGGGTTGTCAGTGTCAAAAGGAGTCGTTTTCATCCCCATTCCCACTATATTTACGCCCTATTACGCAAACATGAGAAAACCCTTATTTTTGCAAACATTTTCAGCATTTAGAAAACCAATTTCAAGGAAAGTCAAATGTTATCACTAAAATTTAAGCTAAAAGCTGTCCAATGTTAGCACAATCAGAAGACATGATCTGAAATTGATTAACTTTTCAATTCAAACTACATTTTGTGAACCACAAGCAAAACAACGATCGATTTTATATTTGTAAAAAATCATTATGAAACTCTTATGTAAAATTTTAACAAACATTCCGGAAGTTCTTTTGGATTCTTTTTTGTAATCCGAATAATTTAGTGAGTTCAAGTAACAATTCAATCACAAAACTTTCCTTAGAACTACAACAATAATATTTTGAAGGTGTTTCTGATAGATAAAGATTTAAACAGAACTAGTGAAAGAAGCACGCCGAGGAAGCAGGGTTTAAGCATCTAAATTACATTATGTATTAAAGGATGAGAAGAGATTCACTTCCTGTTATCTCTTCCCGTACACTTTTTTGTTGGCTAAACTTTAGTATTGTTTTTCTGATTTCCTCATCAGATTGTTAGTTAGAACCACATGCACACACAAGCACATACGAAAAACAAACGAAGAGAGAGAAAGCTTTCTTTTGTTTCATCAGCGAACTTTCTCTTCACCAACGTTTGTAATTTCCTGTCTTCCTTTCGCATCATCCAACTTCCAGCCGTGTGGTACTAAAGGGTAGTGCAAATAACTTTGAGAAGCCCAGATTTTCTCCAGAAAAGAAACTGGAAAGTGAACATGAAGGAACGTAATAATTTGAACAAAGTTTGTTCACTTGGGCTTACGGCTCTTGTTGCGTTGCTATACTTACTCATTCGCTACTACGATGGGATTTATTGAGCCTAAAAGTTAGAGTTTCTCCAACAGCATCTGCATAGCTTCCAGTCATTTCTCAACATGAATAACGATAACCATCACTACGCCACCCCAACAAAGGGGAAGTGTGGTCTTCTGTGATGCCACCAGCATAATATTCCTCGAAAAACGGACTCGGTCAAAAATTATTGAGCTTTGAAAGGTTTAATAAAACTTTTCAAAATTCGAAAATGCTTAAACTGAATTAATTTAGCCTTTTTATTATGCTGTACTACACGATTTTTAGAATTTATTTCATAGTTATTTAAGTTCGGGTTGCTTCTTTGCGGTCCGAGTAGTCGTACATTAATTCTTAGGAGACTACTGTAAACTTTGTTGACTTTGTTAACTCTTGTTTCTTCCTTCCAGAATTTATTGATAATCAAGAGCAAGCGTTTACAAAGAAATAAAACAAAGGAGTCGAGACACGAGTGAAAAAGAAAGTTAGAGGAGACTTTCTCGAATAAAATCAGCCTTCTTCTAAATAAAAGGTTAAACTACAACACGTAAAATGTAAATTTTCTATTAAAAAAAGTCATCAAATACATCTAGTATCATGCATTCCAAAAATAAAGTTCGTTTTATGAAGACGTAAATTTGTTTTCCTGAGTATTTGGAACTCATAAAATATTTCGGTCACATTCAAACATAAGGAAAAGTATCCAGGACTGATAGTCGCGTGTAACAAATTAGCAAGAATGCAGGAATGAAAAGTGAAAGCAAACAAGGGAGGAATGCAAAATCTAATATTCAGATCACGTATAAAAGAGAAAAGAGGATATTTTAATCTCTGTCAAAATCTTTAGGTACGCAGCATAGAAGCTTAAGGTTTCTTTCTGTGTGATTTCAGAGTAGAAATCGGGTTATGGAAACCTTTTTCATGTAAGTTGTACATTGAAAGAGATTCGCTGAATTTCCCTCTCCAGAATTCTTCGATTGACGTTTCAATTTCAAGCGTATTGGATGGAACGTGCTTGGAATATAATCGGTCCCAAAATCCCTAACCAACCTCGTCCTTTTTCTTTGTTCCTGGCTCTCAAAATCTTTGTTATTCTTTTCATCATAACCAACAATCCTTTGATTTTCTCTTTTTACACGTTCCTTTCCTCTGGTTTTCAAACATTTTCGTTTTCAAAATCCGAAAATTCCAAAGATCCAGAGCACTAGAACGAGAACAAAGTGGAATTAGGTTGAATTCCTTCAAATCCAAATACAAACAACAAAAACTAAATCTCAGGAGGATTTAAGTCCAATCTACCTCTTTTGACATTATGAAAATTCCTTCCTCATTCTTTTTAAAAGTAACTAAAAAATTCACTCCACTTTGCCAATTTCTACGTTTGTAAAGTTTCAATCTTGAATCATATCCTTACAATTAGCATAATATTTGTTATTCTTGAGCAATCAGAAGTTATATGATAACAATTCTAAAGAGCAAGGACCCATAATGTATTCTTTTGGAAGACAAACAATTATTATGATAGTATAATTGGAAAAAAACTAAAGTTAAACCAAGTAAGGAATTTTAAGGATCTGAATATAAGGAAATTGATTGGGTTTTGGCAGAGACAAGACGAGAAAATAATTGAATTGGTTTTCTATATTTTTGGCTCTCGTTCCATTTAAAAGATTGGCTGACAGACAAGTTTAAGACGAAATAGCTCCTTCGGAACCAATGACATTATACACTTGAAGAGGAGGAGGAGAAAATCCAATAACAATGCATTTGGATCTACCACTGCGGTACTCGTACTACTGGTACTTTCGGGACATTCTGTACCGAAAGGCTAAAAAACAATAAAATGAAACAAGGGAAGCTTGAAGTGGAAGATTAAAAATAAATCTAAACTGTTGAAATGAAGCCAAAACAAAAAAAAACGGATGAAGTGAAAAATTTAAGTAGGCAAAGTGTATTGGACAGGAGAGGATGGTACCCATTTGGTATCTTCTCTTTTTGAATTTATTACTCCTATTATTCGGATTATTCCTCCTGTTTCTAGTTACCATTATCATAAAAGTAGAGATTAGCACACATTGTTATCCTAATTCGAACTCTCTACCTTTATTTTTACGATCTTTTGATTTACGATCCAGTCTAAAAACCAATTTTCTTTAAAAAGAATTTTCTCAGAGCTTTGGTCATCTAACTCTTGACAGTGGCATATAATGGAAAATGCTTTCTCGTGGAAACTTTCTTCTCTTGGTTCAACTAACTAATAAACATCAAAAATAGTAGACCAGAATTAAATTTTAAAACCTTTCTTCCTATTTTACCAAACCATACTCCATACCATAGAAAAATCAATATTGATACTCCAAAATAATACCAATTTCCTATACTTTTTTATAACATGTGAAACAATATGAATAAAACTTCTTACGTTCTGTTTTTGAAAGATAGCAAGAACTACGATAAAGCTATACACGTTAAATTGAAAGAGCATTTTCTTATAATCCTGGTCAGTTTTTTGTATCTACTATTTTAAAAGGAGGTCGATCGCTTCAGAGAGTCTGTGGTGATCAGCCTTAATTCTGAAATTGGATTCCAAAGCTTAGGGGTAGTGGAAGCCGAATTTAATTAGGGGGGTCTAATAAGAGGATTTTCTTTGGAAGAAAGTGTCTAAGCCCCATCTCCCCTATTGACTTCAATCCACTACTGACTGCTCCTCTAGCTGGAATAGAAAGAAAAGATTTTCATTAAGGTGACACAAGGAAAATTGAGCTGATTTTCTCTTTCTTTTTTTCTCTTCAACTCGAAAACATGCCAACGGCAAGAGTTGGAGGAGAACTTTAGGAGGATTTAATTTCAGGAAACGAAAGCAAACGGCAGGAACTCAACTCAAGGAGACATGGAACACTTCACCTTTTTCTTCAGTCTTCCGGCAAAACTTTCACTTCATCTTCTCGGTTGAGAAGAGGTGAGAGAAAGAGAGAAAATGTGGAAAGAAGAGAAAACAACACAATTAATCCTTAACAAAATGAAAGCGTCGGTTGTGAGTAGTTGAGGATAAGGTTAAACAAACGGATTGCTCCAAAGCTGAAGGCTAAGTCTAGTGTTTTCCTAAAATTTCATGCACCAAAATCTCCAATTTAATTAAATTCAAGTCAATTAAAAAGGATTTAAGTTTGAAATGTTGAAAATCGTGTGGTCACGTTTAATTCCATGCTCCTATTCTTTTCAAATTAATGATGGTGGAAAAATGTGCTAGAAACACATTTCCAATACACAAAATTCAACTTTCTTTCTGTTGATAATATCCATTTTCCTTTAAAAGAATTTTTAATGATATGATCTTTGATACGATAAAAGAAATTATTCCACGTCCTCCATGTTGAGCTTGATATAAAAAATGCATATTTTCATCCTTGGATCTCTGCTGTGAGTTTTATGATAAAAATTAAAGTTTTTTGATGTGTTTCTTCTTTCTTTTTGTGAAAGACAAAGGCTTCATCATTGGTTGCAATATAAAGTTTTTCATTTTCAAAAGGATGCCTTTCATGAAAGCTGAAAGCAATTACACTATAGAGAAAATTTTAAAAGAAGAGACTGACTGAATAGATATGATGTAATGTTAGTGGCTACCTTGCCACAAGTTGGGATCTACTGTCACAGTGGATTCCATGCTGGTTTATTATAACAAAAGGATTTTGGTCGTTGAAAAGAAAAGGTGAAGTGGAAAACAATAAAAAGATAGGTCTTTGAGATTAAAAATAAAATGGAATGAATGTTGAATAGGAGCCAAATAACGTAGCTACCGTTGATGCCTTGGTTGGTTTCACTCAAAGAAGAATAATAGAAAAACTACTATACGTCACTCTGTCGCAGATGAAAAAGATGTGAAAGGGAAAAAGAAGCTCAGGCTTTAAGAAGTCTCACAAGAAGAAAACAAAGATAAATATTCCAAAGCTAAGCCAAGTGTCTCTCCCTCTCGTAGTAAGATTTCCAATAATTCCAAAAAAAAAGAAAACAAAAGAAAGTTATGCTTGTAAACTGAAACAAGAAACCGAGGAGTTGTAATAAGTTAGAAAATGTTTATTAATGCATTCTGGAGGGAGATACATGCATGATTTTCATTCGCACCAAATCAAAGTTTTTATTCGTTTCTAGTTTTTCATTATTAATGCTATTAAATAAGTTGAAAACTAAAATTCAACCTCAATTATAATCTCATTCAAAAGCAATAAAAGTAAAAGGAAAAAGGGTTTGGTTGCAATTAATTATAAGCTGAAGTTGCTGATAATTAGAGCTTTAACTTTTGCTGGCAAAGTTATTTTCAAAGACTTCAAACGAAAAACGATTTCAAGAGTCAGACGTTACAAAATTACGCTAACTTTTCTCTGAATTTTCTCTCAATGAATCCAAAAGCCCTAGGCTCAAGGTAGGTAGTATTTTCATGGGCATGAGTTTGTTAACGAGTGAAAACGGGACTCTTAGAGAAAGCGCTTTCGTGTAATTAAAAGCTTTAAATCATGAGAAAGCAGGTGCTGATGTTATGAAACGTACTTTTCCTATGATCTTTTTGAATTCCCGTGGTTCTCCACTACTAACTCCTTTCCTCCTCGCCTTCAGCCATCAATTGCAATAGTTTTTTCTTTTTGAGAAAGGAGAAAGTTTTCAGGCTTTTTTTGTTTTTAGTTTTTTTTTTCTATAGTTTTAAGCTTCCATTTTATTTTAATGTTAATTCTTCGAACTTGCTCTACTTTTTTTTATTTTTCTTTACTTCCAGTTCCTTGGATTCTGAACTTTAACTTAAATTGGCAATACAAAACTTTTCAATTTGAACCCTACGGGTGTAACATACAACTATACTTTTATTTTAGAAAAAAACGAAAATAATCCTAAAAAGAATTGGGTTGAAACAATAAAGAAGTAATCCTCAGGCTTAAAGTTCTCTTATCCATCATCACGAATCGACACTCTCTTCTTTCCCATCCAATCAGAAATCGATTTCATGTTCATATCAACTAAGTTGAAGATTTTCAAGAGTCTAGATACAGTGTTAGTAGTGAAGAAAGGTTGAGTTTCTCTTTTTTCTTTTGTTTCTATTGAACGAAAGGATGAAGGAAAAAAAGAGCAGCAAAAAAGTATAAGTTTGTATTTTCCAGCAGAAAAAGAAAAGAAACAAAACGCCTTTCGAGAACTTCCGTGTATTCCATTATCATCAAGAACAGAAGTGCTATGCTGGAACAACGACAATCCAAAAACACTTTTCCTCAAATTCGTTTAGAAAGAAAATGCTTCTTTTTTTTATCAAATAAGACAATCATAAACTCATTTCCTTTCAAATTGGTTTCTTGAAAAAAAGACGTTTTAATCCAATTGCTCTTAAATTTTCAAAGGATTTATTTTCTTTGCAAAAATAAAATCGTGACAGATTATTAATTATTTTATTTTTATACAGTGCTCATTCAATAGAAATGAAACTTGTCTACCATTTCTATTGTTTTCGTATCCCTTTCTCCAAAACAATGGTGATGATGATAGGAGATGAAAGTTAAAAATACACAAAGAGAAATTCTGCAACCTTCTTTTTTTCTGCAAACTTTTCTTCTGTCAAGACTAAAAGTTTATATGACATTTTATATTTCTATCAAGTGGAATTTTTAATCTTAAAATGAATAAAAGTTTCATCATGCAACACTTTCTGTCTTTCTCTAGTAGAAGTTAAGAAGTCCTTGTTTTGACATAATATGCTCTGAAATTATTTTCAAACTTGCCAAAAAAAATTAGAAATTAGTTTTCTTCTTTCATTTATTACTGAAAATGACTGACATATTCCTAGTCGTAATTTGCTTTTGCAAAAGAATTTCAAAATGAGGATAATATAATGCTCTATTTGTATACTAAAGGATTTTTGTTCTGGAATCTTTTTTGATGTATTAAAGCCTTTGTCGCTTTTCAATATTGGCCTATTATTGGGTGGATGTCAGGCTCGTGTCATTTTTGGAGCGGAGTAGATGAAAGTATTTTCTTAGAGAAAGGTATTGAAATTGAAAAAGCGAAGACTGACTACTGACATTTATTGCCTTCTTCTTTCGGATTCCATTTCAGAAAAATAAGCGACTTCACCCATTCAGTAAGAAAGCACTACTCTCACGTGTGTATTTCTGCAGTGAAAACTCAAGGCTTTCCTTACCCTTCACTTCCGTATGGCGAGAAACTTCAATAACCACACGGAGAAGGAGGAGGAAATGAACACTGGGAATGTGAACCATCAAAGCGAAGGACCCAAAAGTACACCAAAGGGAATTACGATTACCTGAATAGACTCTAAAATATGAGACTCAAAAACCGATAATGTGGGGAGCAAAGAAAATGGAACAAAGTGGAAAACCGCGTATGGTTATATGAAATTATAAAATACACATACATAACATTTCTTCTCGATATTAGCGATAGACGAAATGGTTTTGATAGTGAATTTGCCAAAATCTACCCTCTTAACTTCATTATACCACCGCATTTGTATTGCTTTTGAATATTTTCTTATTTTCATTATTTAACCTAATACAAGTACTGATCTGCGCTATTCCAACCTTTTTTTGCTTTCCCCTTCAAGCACTCAAAAAACCTACCTGCCTTCAGGAAATCAGAAAAAATGACTTTATCAAGAAACGAACCTGACAAACAAAGAAAGGGTTTGATCCAAATACTTTGATACACGCATGTTCTATAGTCTAAAAAAATTTTTTTTATTACATGAACAAAAAATTATTATTAGAATTTGCATATGCTTTATAAAGTTTAATAATAACACATAATCCCTATTTGCTATTGCTTGATAGTTGTAACTTTAGAGTCTAAATTTAAACGTAGCTAAGCAAACAATAGCTTTATCAACAATGTATGCATAGAAATTAAGAACGCTCATATTTTCTAAATACAATGTTCCACCAATAGCTACCTGACATGGACGAAGTGTTCTTACTAACATTTGTTTGATTGTATATTCCTTTTTAGAATTTGATTGACGTAAAAGATTATATTTACAAAATTTAATAAAATCTACTGATTTTTTATGTAAATTCCCAAGAAAATAGAGACATAGTCCAGTAAATAAAAGAAATATAGATAAAAATATAAATCCAAAACTTCGTTCAGAGAACGGACCACGATATGCTGCTACAAAATATAATTGAAAAGAACAAATAAAACTTATAATATTCATAAATACTGCAAATATAAACGAGAGATAATTTTGGAATATGACATTTATAATGTAAATGCTGCGGTATGCCTTGATCTGGTTTCTAAGATAACTTAAACTAAAATATTTTAAATTTTGTTGCGATATCGATGAAGAATGTAATATTGGCCTGTAATTTAAACAGAATTTAATTTACTTCAAGTATACACACAATTTCATATAAATGAGCATTACCTTATTTGGTTTAGGAGTAATTGAAGTAGTCCTAAATTAGGTATAATAATTCCAAAAAACAAACCAACGATGAAAGAAATTGCTCGAACAGATAATGCATGAAATATTAACCAAATCCAACTAATGTATTTGATTAAAATATAATCTATTTTGTAAAAATATTTAATTTGTGATTGAAATCTTTGAGTTACGATTGTATTTGACTTGAAATACAACACAGGACATATAACACCCAGTATGAATGGTATAGAAATATTAAATATATGATAACAAATTATTATCATTTTTTCATATATTCTTCCAATTTTTTTTAGTTTTGAATTTTCAAGTAATATTATACGGATATCTAAAAATATACAAACAATTTAATGAAACAAATCATCATTAATGTCAACCGACTTACCCTGTGATGTGATTAGATAATTTGTAACATTAACACAGAATGCAATTTCGTATGAGTAATTAAGTAATAGATAATTAGCTAATATCTTAATAGGATGAATAACAAAGAAACAAATCCAATAAAGCCAAAATGAATCACGTATTGTTGTATTTGTTTTACGTTCTGATGTAATAATGTATACAACATTACCATACAATATCTGAAGTATTATACTAATATAAATATAACTTATCATAATACGTTTTCTATTTTTGTTTGTTTGAACTATAACCATATTATTATTATCAAGTACTAAAGGTGATATACCAAAATTATAACTACTGCTTAAATTTTTTCTAGCGTAGATAAAATATTTCTTTGTTAAAACCATAATTGACAATTTATGAGAACTGTTTTGTGATATTTAGTTTCGTTCGAGGTTAGACTAAGCTCTGCTTTAAGAAACTTGTTCAGTATAAGCTTCCACTTTAATAATTTTCAAATGTTTAAACTTATCATTTTTACTATTTAAAAATTAATGTGATTCCTATAACTTAACTCAAACAACCATATTACTTTAGTAAAACAGTATAATTTATTTTATAATAGGCGTAACTGTACTTCTTTTAGTAGTTTAGGAAAAACAAAAACTAAAAGCTTTTAAATTTAAAAACTAAATTTTAAAAATTTAAAAACTAAATTTAACAGAAAAAAACTAAAAGCTTTTTTCTGTTAAATAAAAATAGATTTCCTTTTGTAAAAAATTATTAAATTCGTTTAATGTAATAACCATGTTATTTTAATTATTCATTTTGAAGTTACTAATAAATATTTGTAATATGAAAAAGTTAAATTACGAAGTAAGGTTGTATTAATTTGTGTGGATTAGTAATTTATTAACTTTAATTTACTAAAATATAATCCGTATATATCGTAGCTTTCTTAGGTGTAGCTTTCGTCTGTATGACTGAAGCCATGACACGGAACGGTTATGTGCCAAGTCTGTGATATCAAAATATTAATCAATTTATTCATTTGTTCTTTACTGAATTATGCTTTTTGTCTTTCGATCCTTGTGGTCGTAAGCCAGCACGTGGATGAATCACTGGACTACTAGGTGATGAATCAAAATGTGTTCTTGAAGGAGTATTTTCCTTGGTTTTTAACATCCTTGAGGATGTTTTAAAATTTACTGCAAAAATGATCCTTTTTTATTAGTCATTCTTTTGAGAATAGCTGTCCCAGCATGTGTTCTCAGTCGTCGTCACTTGTAGGCAGATTTTCGTTATGACTGTCAATAAAACCTAAATCCCATAGCTGCTCATTGTTTCATTGGCCCTTAACCAGGGACATTAGAACAACGGAACTATCTTGGGAAAAGAAAGTAATCCATACGCAATAAAAAATATACGTAGCATTTTTCTCCAATGGCATAAAATTGCAGGCTTGCCAAAGTTAGTAGTGGTCTTCAATCCACATGGATTTTTGTGATAAAAATCAGCCCAGACTTTTCCTGGGACTTGAGGGTTTAAGCTGACAAGGCTTTTTAACTTCTAACTCCTTTCCATTTGGTGGAGAAGGAACAGAGAAAGTGGATTCTCTTTTGCCAAAGTGAAAGTCGCATACAATAAATATTGGCTATTGAATTGAAGGCAGAGGACGCAAAAGGACTTTCACTTTCTCCAAGTTAAAAGCTAGAGTTCAGCAGCAGGTTCTTTTTTCCCTCGTAAGGCCTAGCTTACAGTATTCCAACGCCTAAGAAAAAGTCTTAGAGGCCCCATGCCAATAATATTCAATGATTCCTTCCGCCGTCTCGGCTTTAATAGACGTATAACAAGAGAGCAACTAAAAGCCTTTTTCCACCGATCGCTCTACTTACTTCCTTGATTCAATTTCCTTGGTTTTCCCTACAAAGGAAAGGAAACCAACTTTCATTTTTTTAAAAATCCTTCTTACTTTGGTGATCTGACTTAAGAATAGAAGAAAAACCTACATGTTTTCTATTTATTTTTTATCTTCGTAAATATAATAAATTCAGTTTTATAATAGTTCAAATTCTGTTTAAATTTGTATAGTACAATGGAACTATGGAACGTGTAATTCCGATTTAGATCCGTTTTCGTTAAGATGTCTGCCTCGTAACTTGAAGCGAGCAGGTTAAGTTGCGTTGAAGAAAGTAAATCTCAGATTTCCAATTTCCTCAACTTTCTTCTTCTTTACATTTACATTTGCATTTAATCCTCCTCTCTCCTCCGGTTGGAAAGATTTTCTAGAGTGGAAAACTTCTCATTTCTGAATAATAATTCCAATTCGTTGGTTCCTGGGTGTTGATGAACTATGGTAGTTTTTCTACCTTTTGTATAGTATTAAGATCATTCAAAGTAGTTTGGAATGAAAATGAATCCCAATGAGAGCCTATTATAGGATTCAGTGGAGTTGAGAAGATCAGGCGGAGTTTCTCTTAGGAATTTCATTCAATTATCCTGTATAAAAAAAGAGGGATTCAGAAAGTAGAGAAAGTTGTGGGAGCTTCTGTTAGGGGTTTTCTATAAGGACTCCTGAGACTTCTCTTGTTAAAAAGCCTCTTATCAAAATAATGTGGACGAACTTTGAGTGAACGAAAACTCCGAAACTACTTTTGATCTCTTCAGTTTCTCGTTTCTGTGAGAAGAAATTAAGCCAATGCCACTTTTATTTCCTATCTAAGAGGAATTTTCTCAATGGAAGAATTTGAAAATTATGTTATGGTGGTAGTACTGTATTGAGTAGTACTTTCAATGGAGGATTTCTTGAAAACAAGCCTCAAGAACCTTGAGTTGGCTTAACTGAATGCAAATTGCGAAATAAGGAGATTAGGTTCCTCTGGATCTTTCAAAGAGTTTCTAACTCTCTAGCCAAGAAAAGAGAAATCCTCCAGTGACTTTCTCTAGAATAATATTCATAGGAATTTTAGTGTTAGACACACTCCAGGAGCATAAGCTCCTCTTGAATTATGACTCTAAAGGTGGAGGCCAAATAAATTCTCCTCTCGAATTTCATTTCATGGTGATGATAAGCTCTGGAGTAGGTTATGTGCTTAGGAGAAAGCAAAGAGATTTCAATCCTTAAGGCTTTTGCGACAAAATTATCCAAATTCTAGTCTAAACCTTTTGTTACAACACTAACATTAAACACGTCGGTTGAATCTGGAAATGATAACATTCACATGGATTCCAGTGCAATGAAGAGTAAAGAATTTATTTTATAATACACGTTATTTAAAAAGAAATACATAAAAAATGGAATTGATACAAGAATATGTCGTCATGTTAACCGTTTTGAGTCTTTGTTAAATTTCAAAGACTGAAGAAAAAAGTAACATTTCCTGTTTTTCATTCGATCTTCTTGTAAAATTACTTACTGAAACCATGTCAAACGTTACACGAGGAGGTCCAGGTGGAGATGCTCCAGAAAATCGGAATCTAGACGAAGATGACGAAGCAGAAGGAGATGACGACGGAAATTTCTGGGGTGCTATAGCATTTGGTGCCTTTTGTGGTGCGGTCTTAGGAGTACTTTTTTACCACTGTCACAGTGACATCAAGGAAAAATTTCGCGATGCTGCAATTCTATCTGGATCGAAATTAAGTCAGATTATGGAACAAATTCAAACAACCTTAGATCCAGTACTTGAAATTCCAATGGAAAGCAACAATGCATAATATGAACCTACTCCAGATAAATCAACATTTGTAAAAATTTCATTTATCATTGTAAATCTCAACGTTAGTAAAAACAAAAAGCAATAAGTCAATCCTACGTTTTTTATTTACATGGTTTTGTAGGTTATATTTGTTATATAGTTAACAAAATAAGCCATTTTTCTTCTGAAATTGAGAGTTTGCTTGTGTCCAGACTCCAGAAGCCTAGACTTTTTATACTGGGATTGACATTATTGTTTGAGTAATAGGGGAGAAAATAGTAGGTCAAACGTGTCACAGTTTTCTTTTCTTTTGGAGAGAAAGTCCAAATCGAAAACTTTTCCAATGTCTTGTATTGGAGAATGAATTTTCTCAGAATTCACGAGGTAAATCCCACTTGACTGGTTAAGGTCAAGAAAGGATTTGAAGAATTGTCTCAAAGCATAAAGTGAAGGAAGGAGGGTGAGAATATAGGCAGAGGGAGACTTTATTGGATGGATCACAAAAGTATCTCCCATTTTGAAATATTGATGAAGATCTAGAAAGAGTGAAACCGAAAACTAGTCTCGTATCTCTTTCACACAGTGTCACACATCTGTCATCACCACAACGTAAAGCTTCTAACTAGACAACAAATCCAATTCCAATGAACATGTTCGGGATATCTCCTTTGGAAACTCTGTCCTGGAAAAAGTGTCCAGATGCCTCTTTACAATCTGGGAAAGTGAAAAGTCGAAACGTGTCATTTTCATCTGCAGAAAATGAAAAGTCATACTGTCAGAGATAGGTTCATCTACTCGTAAAGACCGGCATCCTTAGAAGTTCAAGTAGTACCAGCTTGACCTTAGAAAATGCTTTTGTTTTATAAACTTTTAAAAATTTGCAGAACACGCTGTTGTGACTTTGCTTGTAATGTTGTAAATCTGTGTTCTTTTCACTTGTTCCAAAAATTTATAATTGTTTCAAACGTTAGTATCGATGTAAACGGCATGCAATTTTTAGTTACATAATACCATCGACACTGAACTTTTTTGATCTTATCACGGAATGAACAGTTCTTGGTTTGAATTAAATTTTATGAATTTGACTTTCTCTTTCGTGTGGGTGCACATAGTGGTGGGGGGTGTGACATTGTTTCCGGGTTTGACTAATTAAAATCTCATCATGATTTGCATGTGAGAGGTTGAAGCTCTATTACTCGTACTCCTACATCTGGAAAATGGATAAAGTCTTTTCTGCACGTCATGCAAAGATACGCACGGCATACGATTGATGCGAGACCATAAATCCAGAACCCTTACTTTATAAATTATGAAAGTAAAAGCATGATTTTAAATTCAGTTTAATTTTAAAACTAATTTCCTAAATTCATTTAAAATTTGTGGGAAACACAAACACAAAGTAGGATACTTTTTACGATTTTCTCTCTTCTAGAAAGGGAAGATCTCTATTATAAAAAAGTGAATGATGAAAGTTTAATGTCCGGTTTCTCTAGTCGTAGTCGTAGTCTGTACTCCTGCTTTGACTTCCCAATCTCTGAACAGGAGTCCTACTTTCTCTTTTTCTAAAATTTTAACACAAGCCTTTGGGGAAAAACATTGGATAGGATAGAATAGGAAATTTAGGAAGGAAATAGAAAATCCTGAGAGAATGAGGGTAAATATTCAAATATCTATTTTCCAAAGGGAAAACCAATGCTATCAGGTGAAAACCGAGAAAACAAAAACCGAGAATACGAAAACCGAGAAAACTAAAACCGAGAAAACTAAAACCGAGAAAACTATAACCGAGAAAACTAAAACCGAGAATATACTAAAACCGAGAATATACTAAAACCGAGAATCCGTGAATTTTTAATGAAACTCTTAATGATACATGTACAAAAATTAGAGTTCGAAATCATAGAAT
>JAQGCN010000201.1:0-34308 GCA_034699725.1 Friesea truncata
AAAGTTATGCAGTGGTTCATAACAATTTCAGCCAATGAGAGCCCACCAATTTTCCCGCCGTTCATACTTTTTCATAATGTTATGCAAAAGTGCGTGAAAAGTGCGTTTCATAACATTATGAACTAAACTATTCAAAGTCAAACTTTAAAATAAAAAATATTCAATACAACTTTTGATACATTGTTCCTTTAATTTAATATTATTAATTACGGTGCTAAAAAATCATTTACCTTTCCAATACTGCATAAATCATCAATAAACCCTACTTTGAATGTTTCAGTGTTATTATTCGTCGAATAATTGGAGTAAAATTTAACAATAAATTACAACAATTGAAGCGTCTTTGGAGCTAATTTCTATCTTGTATGTCGCTACATTGAAAAGCAACAGTTTGAAATTTTTGAAAAAGCGGCAATTTGAGTGAACTTTTTGAATTATTAAAAACAAAATTTTTAACTTTTTTTTTTCATTTTTTAATTTGCATGTCATGTCGTTCAAAATGAAAACTAGAAAAAGTTTCGAAGAAACAGAATCAATTCCAACACTAAGCCTTGTTGATTATTTGGATTCGTGTCTTATGTGCTGTGAAAGTATCAATCAACCGAAATCAACCACTACTGATCAATCACAATTTCTGTCTATTTGCTATGAAGCTCTTCAATTCTCTCAAATACAACAAGATTTAATTGAGTTGGATTTGGACAAAACGGAAATACAGTTTTGTGTACAATGTAAGGAAATACTTAATTCGTTTAAGGATATTCAGCGTCAAATTGCAGCACTCAACCATGAGCTTACTCAGATCCAGGAAACAATTTCCGACGCTATACTTGTTGAAGAGTCCACTCAAAATGGAAATCGAAATTCTTTAAACATCAATCGATCACGCATTGCAAAAGGTATTATTGACTTTTTATTTTTTAATTCCAATGCTAACTTTGTTCTTTTCTATTTAATTTAGAGATTCGAAATAAATCTGAATCTGAGCCTATTCGAATTCTAAAAGTGGAGACAATAACTGGAGATTTATCTGCAAGAGATAACATTGCCGAGGAGAAGATATGTAAAATTTGTAGTCTACCTTTTTCTGAATTTGGTAAATTGGATAGGTTGAGCGTTGAAGATCAAGAAATTCGGAAATATTATGAAACTTACATGAGGGATAAAAAACCTGATGTAACTATCACAGAAGAAGATCAAGTATTATTAGAATTTTTATTATTTAAACTAATATTGTTATTTAATTCATCATTTACTTTATAAGGTTCATCGATCTTGTAAGAACAAAATGAGATCTTATGTTAATTCTTTGCAAGCCGGATCTACATCTACTGGATCTAAAGTTACTCTTCCACGCTCTAATTCTGAGAATATGATTGATGAAGACTGGTTTCCATCGTCTCCGGCTCCATCCCCAACACCATCTGAATCGAAAGATGTTAAATATACTAGAAGACTTACAAGGAAGAAGTATAGAAATCCAAAAGTTCCAGCTAGACAACCTTCTGCTGATGAAGTTGAGTCCATACTTGCAAGACCCTGTCATATTCAATTGCAACGAGTAGACGAAATTAATAGTAAGACTGAAGATGGAAAATGGGATGTTGCATTGTTTCGTAAAAATAAAAGATCTCGGATGAACAAATTATTATGGAAGAAGAAAAAGCGCTTGAGAGAATTAAAAAATGTAATAGTAAAAAATGGAAGGCCACGTGGAATGTTGCCTGAAAAGTGTAGTTATGATCCCACACGAACTAAAAAAGAACGATACGTATGTGGATACTGCAACAAAGGAAAACCGTAAGCTCACTTAATTACTTAGTTCGACTAATCTAAAACTCTTGTCATTAAAATTGGTAAATTAACTTTATTAGATCTGGTTACGCTTTGGGCATTCATGTGAGAGTATGTCATACTGACGGGTTTGAAACACTTTGGTAAAATATTTTTTACAAACTTTAAAATAAAAAATATGTCGTTATTAATAAGTATATTTCATCATTTAATAGTGAATTCTGTAGTAAACCATTTAAAAGAAAATCGTCTATGCTTAATCACCAACGGAAAATGCATCGAGATCAACTTCTTTCCACAAGACCTGACACTGAAGTCCAACTAATGAGAATTAAGGAGATGACATGCCAGATTTGTAAAATAACATTTACTTCAATTGGTGTAAGTTTTAATTATGTTATACATGCCATTGACTGACAATGTAAAATGGAAATTACAAAATTATGCCAAATCAAATTAAAGCAACTGACATCTATTATAATTTTTATTTTCAGGGCAAGAAAATTCACGATGGAAGTGTTCATGGAAATGGGGTTAATTTTTTTTGTGACACGTGTGGTTCGGGTTGGATTTCTTTAGCACGTCTTAATCATCACATGAAGGTTCATCAAGGAAAATTCATCCAATGCTCGGAATGTGATATGAAATTCAACAGGGTGAATACTTTACGCCGGCACTTTAATAATAAGCATAGAGGAATCCGACAGTTCAAATGTTTACACTGTGAAAAAACATTTTCAGATACGCATGCCCGAAAGCGACATATGACATTAATTCATGAAGATCTTTTGCAGGAAGGAGCAAAAGGGTTTTCCTGTAATTTATGCTCTTATGCATGTGCATGTCGTGAATACTTGGTCATACATTCAAAGACTAAAAAACATATTGAAAAGATAAAGGAATTAGGATTTTCAGATATAAATACGGGGCTTAATTTTAATGGTACAAAACCTAGAAAACCACAACTAGTATAAGTTATATAAACAACAATAAATTCATACAATTAATTTTTATAAATTGTCTGCTAAGCACTTTTTTAAAACAAGCTTAATTAATGTAAGAAAATGTATTGAGCCAAAATCACTTTTAGTTTATTACAGTAACTACCCTGTTTACTGATTTACTGAAAATGCCAGTCCAATCCTGTACAACAATGACGGCCGTAGACTGCTGGGGGCCGGGTTACATCACATCAATTTTTTGTTTACGTGTTATTTTACTGTGGTAAACAGTAAATGAGTTTGGATTTGGTTTAAACGAAAAAAATATTAGAAATATAACAAAATACAGTGTGCCGTAAACAGTAAATGAGTTTGGATTTGAATTGAACGGAGAAAATATTAGAAATATAACAAAATACAGTGTGCGGTAAACAGTAAATGAGTTTGGATTTGGTTTGAACGAAGAAAATATTAGAAATATAACAAAATACAGTGTGCGGTAAACAGTAAATGAGTTTGGATTTGATTTGAACGGAGAAAATATTAGAACTATAACAAAATACAGTGAGCGGTAAACAGTAAATGAGTTTGGATTTGATTTGAACGAAGAAAATATTAGAAATATAACAAAATACAGCTTAATATTAAGTAATAATTAAGTATTTATAATATTTCAATTTGCTCTATCGTATTTTAATATTTGATATCCATATTTTTATATTCCGTTTTACAAGAACATATTTTTTGTAGTCATTTTCTTAATTTTTAAAAAAGAAAACCGTTTGTATATAATTGCCCATAGGCGAGATTTTTTTGTAATTTCAACAAGTTTTACATTTCAAATCAGCTGATGAAAGCGTGCAGGTGCAATCTCTTATGTTTAGGATTTCTTAATCAAAGTTTATTAAGTTTATTAGTTAGTTAAATATTCGATTGTTAAGTCTGATTCTGAGTTTACTTTTTGGTTAACCGTTCGTTATGTATCGTTTGTTAGGCTGCCCCAACCTCGCTCGAGAGAGTTTCTCTCGAAGGAAGTTGGGTAATCCTAACAAATGTATCGTAAAACTGCTGCACGAAAACCTTCTAAAGCCAATGCCAATACCAATACCCAGGTTAGATAAGATTGAATCCAATTTTTTTTAATAATAAGTTAAATATTTTAATTGGATTTCATTATTTCAAATCTGTTTTTAGTCTTAAATTCTGGAATGAACTCAATTGGCATAACTTCAAACACTCCACGAGGAGCAAGTGAATACACTCCAATCAGCGATTTGAATGATACTATGTAATTAATTAATACATCCATATATGGGAATATATTCTTATATTTACTAATCGATTATAAATTACAGAGATTGTAATGCTATAGCTATCCGTGCTCAAGTATTTGCAAAAACCGATGTCTGTCCTTGGTCCAACCCTACTAAAGGACCAGGAAATTTATATAGTGTGAGACTGCGTGATGAAAGTGGTGAAATTCAAGCAACAGGATTTAATAAATCTGTAGCATTGTTCTATAGAATGCTTGAAGTAAGTTTGTTACAACCATATTTATACCTACGATACGATATAATTTTAATTATTATGAATTTATTAAAGGAAAACCAGGTTTATGTTTTCAAAAATTTCAACATTGGAAAAATTAAACACAGACGATGGGAATGGGATATCTTTCATGAATTTGAGATTAGATTCAAATATGAAACACGGATTCAAGTGTGCAATGATGTATTAAGAATTCCAAGACATATTTTCAGTTGCGGTAAGACTGGGTTAATAGATTTTATTCGTGGCTGCCGGGAAAAGAAGGATGTTGATGCTAGAAGAAGCATCAAATCTACCAAATCAGGTAAAGGCATGATAATAACATCATTTAACATAATAACATAATTTATATTTTTACAATTGCAGCAGAACCTGCAATAGAATTAATTACCTTGGAAGATGATGACGATTCAGAAATGGCAGAGAATACTGAAACTGAAAATATTAAATCTACAAAATCAGGTAGATGTATGATAATAATAACGTCATATGATTAGTTTTAAATAATTTAATCTTTACAATTGCAGCAGAACCTGCAATAGAAGTAATTACCTTGGAAGATGATGACGATTCAGAAGTGACAGAGAATACTGACGCTGGAAATATTAAATCTACAAATTCAAGTAGAGATAGTAGAGGTTTCACAACGTCAATTTTATGAATATATATAAATAATTATATTTTTACAGGTACAGTAGAAGAATTTTTAAGAGAAACAATTAGCGTAGAAGATGAAGATGAGGATGACTCAGTAATGACAATGGAGGATATTGCACGTCGTGAGCTTGAATCAATTTCTTATGTACCACCATGGAATGTCAACATTACTGATGAATTTGACTGGAGAGATCTTGTTTTCAAAGCGCAACCACAGTCCAATTCTCAGGGAAATGTAAGCGATAACATTTATTTAATATTTGTAATTCTTGCTGTCAATATTTAATATGTTTAATATTTTTCTGTTAGATGCTTGACGTTGACTTGGACAATGGAGCATATCTTCGTGAGGAACTCAGGAACAATCCCAAATCCAAATGGCGTCTCAGGCTCCAGGTATTCTTATGAACAAAAATAAACTAATATATGGTTATTTATTATTTCTCTTGGTTAGAACTGGTGGTTTTTCTGGGAAAATTTAGGCAACATGTTTTCAAGTATCTGCAGAAATTACATTCAGTCATTCATCATGAGAAGAATCTGGAGAAATGGAGATAGAAATTCCGACAGCATTTGGTCAACCTACCATTGAATATATTAAAGTAATATCTTTTAAAATCCTATAACTTACATTTTGCATACAATACATATCAAAGTAATCCCAGAATTCTTGTCCAGTTTCCTCGATTGAATTTAGTAAAAAGTAGAAACTTATCAAAGTAGAAAGTAGAAACTCTAGTAAAATTACGCCCAAAATATTCAAACATAGTATATATTTCATTTATTATAAAAGTATATATGCAATATATAATAATTATCAAATATTCCATTTAAGATGAAAGACGTTTAGAAGACTCATCTAAGTCAAATTAATCAATTTACATTATAATTTATCCTTATATTAAACTAATGATTACAAATGAATTAAACTTAAAGTTCATTGACCAAAAAAATAGTAAATTAAAGAGAATTTAATTTTTTTTAAAAAAAACAAATATATTATTTAAATAATAGTAATTTTAATCCGAGAATTGTTTAATTTTATGATCCGACTCCATAATTATTGACATGACCGCTTCAGTTTCCATTGATATTTTCTTATTATTTGGTTTATTTTGGACATCTGTTATCCAATATTTAGCAGATTGACGTGCCCAATTGTTTACTTCCATCCAACATTTCTTCACTTCATCCCGTGATAAGATTTTCTCTTTAATTTCTGCATCATGTTGAATTGCTTGGACAACTTTAAGGAGAAGACATGATTTGTCGAAAGAAATTCCAGGAGCCGTAATCTCGGCAAGATTTAACAAGTATCTCCCATGAGTTATAAATCTTTGTAAATGTTCAGAATTACTAATCCACGTGTCCTCATAAGCAATTAGACAACCTCTTGCTGCTTCTTGTAAAAGCCAATGATTTTTATGAAGTTTAACTCCAGCACATTGAAAGATGAATGATTCCAACAGTTTAAAGTCTTTAGTTAATGTCAAAGATTCATCTGGAGATATTTCTTTATGCAATTGAGATATGAAGCTTCTTACTTCATTTCTGCTTTTCTTGTGCCCACAATTTAAACAGGTGTACGGTTCTTTGTCATCGTGAAATGATTTCGGTAACACAATTCCCTGCTTTCCCAAAGTGCACTGATCACATATAATTGCAGATGCGAAAGTTCCAAGTTCAGTTGGATCCACACATCGACGACATTTGCAAATGAATCCAGAAGAACATAATGTTTTTTCTAATCGTTTTTCTGTACCAAAGAAACTATTTTCGTGATAATAACAGATTGTAATCATTTCACCCTTTTTTATATTGGTGGCTGCACGAATATTTACTTCAAAATTTGGTGAGTATGATATTGTTCGGCTTGCATTTGGGACACAGGAATGTGTGAACAAACTTCCTTTCAGGTACAATGCTGAAAATTCACTGAAAAAAATAAATATTTAATATAAATATATTTACTATTAATAAGTTCAGTTTTCGCCACTTGCCAAGCTTTACCTTGGGAAAAGTTTGTCAGCTTCTTGACGAGACAATGCTAGAACGTTTACTCTGATGATTCTAATTAATTTATTCCAATCTTCCACAGTGCCCAAGTCCGTTACCTTAAATGCAGATCGAGTGAGTTTAGAAAGAAGTGAAGGTTCAGGTCGATTTTCAAGTCCTTTACAATTATTCACATCTTGAAGATTCATTAATGCTTTCCAAGTTCTTGAATCCTTATTTTTAATTAGCATTCCCCTCAAGTATTGAATTCCATAGTACATGTCATGAAATGTCAGCTCTTCAAGTGGGTACTTGATACGATTCGCCACAAATATAGGACACTCATTTTCCAAATGATGAGTTGCCTGGAGTAAATAGGTAAAAGTACAATTTAAAACATTAACGCATAAGTTTTTGCCTAATTAAAATTTTACTTACATTTTCACACGTTGTCCCACAAACTGGCCAACCACATCGAGAGCAAGACTTCCTTATACCTTCATTGAAAGACGTTCCAACTGGTAGCAAAGTTGTACAACACGCAACGCAACTATCAAATCCGTCACCATTTGGAATTGGCCCGCAAAACGCTGGGAGTTCCAGCAATATTAATGCTCCTGCGTTAATATTTCTGGAGGCTATCCAATATCTTCCAAATTGATCATCTTCTGCTTGTACAATTGATGTGCATTCTTTTTTATGATGTTTCCAATCTTGTTTCTGATGGTCTTGGGAACAATAAAACGCTATACGACAAGATGTACACTTTAATGTGCTTGGTACTTTGCAAACTGAACAAGGAGATGTGTTTGCAGCTTCCGAATCGGAGCTCATATTGGAATGTGATAATAACTTTAATCAATGAATGAAGATGAAATATAATTAATAATTAATTATCAATTTGCCGCAACACCAACTATAATAACGGCACGGGAAAATAAAATTCCGCTTAAAAACTTGATTTTCCAAATTGAACCAATAAGATGATAAGGAAAGTAACGGACGCGTGTTGAAATTATGTTCCATTTTAATCTAAAAATCCAAAACTATAAACTCACCATTGAAATTAAAATTGGGACCGATTTATTAGTTTATTATAAGTTAACAAAAACTTCACAAACTACCCCCCAATCGGCTCATTTTTTAATTAATTAAATACGCTAACAAAGTTTTAGTTTAAGCGTCACTACAGCTAACTTACGTATTGCAAATCGCTTACATTGACAATGTTGCATTTTCTTGGCGGCTGGTTGACTTTTTGAATAAGTAAACAAATTAATCATTGCATTTGCAATGTCTTTTCTTTTTAATTGATTATTGTAATTATGAGTTTGTTAATAAGACGACGACAAGGAGGAATACGGGGTGTAGGAATGGTCAATGTAATACGCCGTTGGAACTCAAATTCTACACATATAGTGAAAGATATAGAAATACCAATTCCATTTGTTAAGAATCACATTTCAGGTAAATCGGTAAATCATTGTTTAAATGAATAATAAATAAGAGTAAAATGAATTAATTTGTGATTAAGGTAAATTATGGGAAACAGTATCCCCTAAATCTGATACAATTCCAATGATTTGTGTACATGGATGGGGTGATAGTGTTAGTGCATTTGAACCATTGATTCCTAAATTATTGGATCATTATCCGAATCAAACTATACTTGCATTTGATCTACCTGGACATGGAAAAAGTTACCATACTCCTGGATGTTATTCTGATTTACATATGGAAGGTTTAATGGCTATAATGCGAATTGTCAAATATTTTAAATGGGATAAAATTCAATTACTTGGACATTCTTTTGGAGGTTAGAAAATAATATTATCTAAAATCAACCAACGTCATGTCATGTATTTTCTAATTTAAGGATTGCTGTCAATTTCATATACTGCTAATTTTCCTGAGTAAGATAAATTACGATATATTTATAAATTAAGCCTAGTTTTAGAAGTTAGTCATTTGAATTTTAGAAATGATTGCTAATTTTTTTCTGCAGAGTTGTTGATCGATTTATTGGATTAGATATATTTCATCCACTTTTAGCTGATATAAGTGAAGACAACTTTGTTGCATTATCCCGATCTTCACTTGAGGGACTAATCAATATGGAACCAAAAATATTGAAAAAATCACCACCATCGTATAGTCGTAGTGTCATGATCGAAAGGATGATGATGGGTCGAGCTCCACAAGGTGGATTAAGCGCAGAAGGCTGCGATATTCTTGTTGACAGAGGATCGGTTCAACGAGATGGACAATATATTTTTACTCATGATCCAAGGAATACTCATTTCTTTTGGTTAGGCAGACTATCTTTCCTCAATCTTCCAAATATGGGTGTACATGTCAAATGTCCTGTTGGATTAATATCTTGTCTTCCTACACTTGGATGGGAGGATAACAAGGATTGTTCTACTCTTCTCAATAATATTCAATCAAGTTCAAAAGAATTTAAACATCTTAAAGTTGAAGGTGCTCATCATATTCATATGTTAGAACCTCAAAAAGTTATCCCATTGCTCAAACAAATACTCAGTAAGTAAAAAGTAAACATGTATTTTGTAATATTAATTAATTAAAAAAAGGAAACACATGGTGCCAAACCATGTTATATTAATCAAAAAAACTGAAAATTAAATTTTCTTTTGATAAATTTGAATATAAGGTTCAGTAAGTGTAAGCATCTGTGGAAGGATTTCTTTAACGTGTAAATCTTGTATTTCATACCATGTTGAATTAGGTTGATGATATTGATGTATTCGCCATGTCCCACCTTTTGGTTGTCCATCGTGTACAATATTTCCAATAAGATCATAAGGTGCTGATTTCATACCAAATGCTTCTCCAAAATCAACTGATAAAACTGGAAAGTTTACAATAGTTGGATTCTTCTCGATGAAGAATGTATTTTTTGTAAAACGACGAATGTAGAGGATAAGAAATGGTGGAAGAGATGTCACTTGATATCTTTTCAAAAAATTATCCTTGTATGTATTGTATTCTTTTTCACTTGATCCGTTAAATTTACTCAGGAGAGTATACAGATTCACCTTTTAGAATATAAAAGCGATATCATTTAAACGACATTTTAAAGATTTTGTTAGTATTTTATGCTAACCTGCGGAATAATATTTTCCGTCATCTCATTTTTGAATAGAGGAGTAGGTGGTAAGTCGCATGTCAAATATAGAAAATTTACATCTTCAACTTCTTCGTCCTCTTCTGCTCTGTCTTTTTCTATTTTCCTCGTGTATACTTTCATGCCACCCAAAAATGTCCGATTGATAATACTACTATTTTCCTTCCTACACAAGAGCAAATATAAAAAAACAAAGATCAGTTCCTTTCTTATGTTTTTAATATGAAATATTTATTACTTATTTCCATGAAGTGCCTTATGTAGTGCATTCAAAAACCAGCTTAGAAATATAATTGGATCTCCTTGTTGTGTAATTTGAAATTGTTTCTTGGAACAAAGTACAACAGATTGCAACATCTCGTGTGGACTAACATGTACCTTAAAGTTACGCGGATTCCATAACTTTCGCATCAATTCACCAAATCGTTGAACAATTAAAAAACTTAAGACAAGAATTAGGAAATCTTAATCAAATTCATACCGATTTAAAAGCATACCTGTTCTCTCCTGATGGTCGTTTAATATTTGCATAATTTTCTTCACGAAGGAAATAGTCTCTCAATGGTTTGACGTGACAAAGAGCTTGTAGAACGACATTGCAATAATCGTTTGCTTTGATATTATTCAATCCAACGACACCGGGCAAATACATCGTACCATCGATAGCTCGTGATTCCTGGAAATATTTTCAATTGAATTAGTAAAAAAAAATTCATGCTCAAATTAAGATGTTTGTTACCTTTATCATTGTATCCAAACCTTGAATATATGCTGTCTTAAATATAGGATTAACAACATATTTAATGTCATCCAAAGACGAATCTAATTATAATATAACATAAGTTATATTTTTGTAGAAACAAAGAAAAACAATTTCTTACCAATGATTTCATAGTTATCTGGTAAACAGTAAAACTTCAACGTATGTAAATTGAGGAATACATGATGGAAATCTCCAACTGAATGAAGGTAAGCATGTGTTGAAGGTCCGCGTCCTTGGAAATATTTCCCACATACTAAGCAAGCATATACATTTATACGAGATAATGATACTGAGCATAGTTTCTCAAAATCAAAATCCAATACACTACGGTCAATCGTATCCAAATAAGGACACAAACCTGTAACATCATTAAAATTTGGTGTTACATACATTACATACAGCGAAGTATTTAGTATTACTAAATCAATTAAATTGAGAACTTTAACTTACGTGGTTTAACGTCTAATTGTGTGTTTGATGGAGATAGATCCTCTTCTTCATTTTCCGTTTTTGGTTTCTTGTATGGTGGTGAATCCGAGTCAGACATTTTCCAAACTAACGCTTAATTAATTAACACTAATTAATAAAACCAAATTAATTAAACATCCGGCATCCAAACCAAATTAAATAATGCAAAATTAATTTTTCAAAAATGTCGTTTCGCGCTCAAAATAAAATGCACAACATACCTAATTTTAATTTTGTTACTGTGTTGGGAATATTTTGGTAGCTATAAAATATTGAAAAATTTAATGAAATACTTCAATTTTCAATACAACTAAACTATGATCAAGTATTAGACAGTGTTAGTGGTTTCTCCTTTTCAAAGTTTGGAAAAAACTGTACTGTTAAGTCATTAACTTGTTTGTATTGTAATATTGTATTGTCTGTATTGTAACATTTGTTTGTAATGGAATTGTTTATTGTATATTATATTGTTTGTATTGTATACTATTGGGTATATTGTATATATTGCTTGTATTGTATATTATTGCGTTTATTGTGTATATATTGCTTATAATGCATTTTATTGCGTTTATTGAATATATATTGCTTGTATTGTACATTATTGCGTATACTGTATATATATTGTTTGTATTGTATACTATTGCGTATATTGTATATGTTGCTTGTATTGTATACTATTGCGTATATTGTATATGTATTGCTTGTATTGCATACTATTGCGTATATTGTATGCTTGTATTGTATTTTATTGCGTTTATTGTATATATATTGCTTGTATTGTATATTATTGCGTTTATTGTGTATATATTGAATATTATTGCGTATATTGTATATATATTGCTTGTATTATTATTGCGTATATTGTTTCTATTGTAACATTGTTTCAAAAGTAAAATAATGCCCAGTAATGAATTGATGTCATGTCATGTTCCCTTTTGTATTTTTTTCAATATTTATTGGTTTCCACGCATCAAGTTTTTGTGTGTAACCACTTTTTTGCCTTTCTTTGGTCCAACTCCAAAATCTTTTGAGAGATTAGTGGTTGAGAAGGCAGAGAAGGATAAACATCTCGTGTTTGTTGATCTCTTGAACAAAAATCAATTCAATACAATTTGAGAAATATAAGATTAGATTCCATCAAAATTCATTAAATTGTTTTCAAACTTCTCTTCTCAACATGTGGAGGATGTGATTTTGAAAACATCATTTCATTAGTCAATATCATTTTATAGGTAGGGACTATTATAATGATTTAACAATTATAAACATAATGTACAACAACAAGAGTCCTCACAGTAGTAGTCAGCCAGGTAAGTTAAACAAGTTTATTTTAAATATAACTACCTCTCTGCCTGTGTATCTTCCCAATCTATTCTTATTCACTACTCAAGGTCTCATTAATTTTCAATCTGGAAAAGTAACACACAATACATCAATAATATTATACAGTCCCATCCTTTCCTTTTTTGTCACTCGTCATTCATCATTACTCTCAACTCATCATAATTTCGCCACTGGAAGAATTTGCAATCAGTCCAGCTTGAGTAGTTGTGGTTGTTGCCAAAAAACCAAAAAAAGACTTCACTAATTCATCTCATATTCCCGTCGTCCTCATATTTCTAAATCTAAACATTTCCTTATGAGTTTGAGTGACATGGCATACAAGTCACAACTTTTTAAAACTTAACACTATTGTAAGTGCCTATTGAATTGAACAGAATGAATGTTAGTGTGTGTCCTTGAATTGAATATTGTATTGTAATCATTGGAGTATGAAGTGAACCCTATTATGTGTTAGTTGAGGTGTGAATGACCTCCAACTTCAAAGAATACTCAAAAACAAGATTTAAGGAAAAAGAAATACTCGTCTTACGGGAATTTAAAAAGAAGAAAACTAGGTAGGATTCGGATGGATTCTTCTCGTATACTTCAAATTAACAAATCAAAATTATTCTAGGGTCAACAAACACTAACTATATAATTATTAACCTTCATTTTCTATTATATTCTTCCTTTTTACAATAATTTTAAACTCACTTACTAAATTAACAGGTACAGGATATTTAATTTCAAGCATCGATAATTTTTAAAAACATACTCAAAATATTAAATTAACTCTTTTACAGTTATGGTTCGTTTTATTACCAATAATAATTTTTAACAGTCTTGTAGTTATTTAGTGCAATTTTCTATACACTTTTTTCTTCATCTCAAACTTAATTATGGAAGTTTAAAACTTTAACAAAAAATTGTTCATCTTTATATAATTAGATCAGATTAAAAAATTCCAAAATTGAAATCTATTTTTTTGAAAAAGATATCATATAATTTGACTTTGTAAAATTACATCATGAATTTTTTCTACAGGATGAATTTGATGATTGAAGTTTTTATATGACCTTTATCTGATGTTTGATCTTTAGGGTTAATCTGGAGGAATTGAAGAAGAAGATTGATGTGTAGTATAATAAATCTTTTTGTAAAACATAGTATATAAAAGTAATAATATACATCATATTAGGTAGATAATAAATTGCAGATTCTGCAATTTTGATATCACATCCAAGTAATTCTAAGGATTGAATATACGTAACTGGTAGCATCCTTTTTTACTCCTTAGGGAGTCTGTTTTAGATTTCATTTTTTGCACATTCAGCTCACATCTTCATCACTACTGGATAGGAAAGGAAAATGAATTAAAAAATCAGAAAGAAGAGTAAATTACAGTATGTAATTTCATTAGTTAGTTCGCTTTCATACATTCGATACTCTGCTCCTACTCTTACTTTCTGTAAGGCAATACCAATCAATCCTTTAGTTAATTACAAGAGTAAAATTACATTACCAACTCTTACTTTTATTTATTTATTTTTAGATACTGATTGATTGAGTTATGAAGTGGAAGGAACGCGTTGGATTTGCAATATCTGGAGCTTTGATCTGTTTGACGCTTCTTCTAATAGTAGATGTACAGTATAGGATATCTAATGGAGAATTATCACCACCAGGAGAACCACAGCGTCTTATTGAAGATACTACATCCGTCGTAGGAGGAGGAGGTGGTGGTGGACCTGTACAAGATGGTGGTGGTGGGGGTGAAGAAGGACGAGATCATCATGTTGGTGGTGGAGACACCGCTGAGAATCAATATGCAAATTCTAAATTACATAATAAAGATACACTACATACTCAACATAGTAAAATACAATATATACATCATCAAAATATATCAGTCAAGTAAGTCAACTCCATCATACCCTTATGAAGGAATATGATACCCTTATTTTCTTTTTTAGAGATAATGTTATTGAAGAAGATGGAAATAGAATAGATGGTGGTACATTTGATTTATTTCAAGATCTTCAATCTATGTTGGATCCGAATGGCAAGGGGTATATTATATTAGATGGAATTGAAAGGGATAATCCAACTCTGGCTGATATGCTTCAAATTGACATCACGTAAGAATATTATATTTATTCTGTTCGTTCCTTCCAAGGTAGTACAAAAACGACACCATTGCATTAGTAACCATTAACTTCTCGTCTCTTTCAGTTTTTCTGGTTGATTCCTAATGTTTTATGACGTAAATTAGGTAGAACATTTTAACTTTTCAATTTATTCAGTATCACGCTCAGTAATCCATTTTCATATTTTATTCAAATTAAGGCCTTCGTTCTTCGTTCTACTTCCAAATCAACATCAATCCACAAAGTATAGTTTAAAAAGTATTTTTACCTAACTTTCTCCGCCTTTCTCTCAAGGCTTCCCTTTTTATTTTCACTTACTTACCCACCGTACGTACGTTCGTACCGCGTGCGAGCATTTTCATTTCACAAACGCAATTTCCGAAAATATTTGTCTCAATCAAGGAAGGATAATTCGTAGGCGTTCTTAGTAAAAGTAATAAAAAAAAAGTACTTTTACTTTATTTTCACTCTTTCCAATCATCAATCAACAAAGTTACTTACTTACAATCACATGGAAGATTGATCCTTCCACTTTTTCCACTTCCGGTCCCATTCTTTTCTAAGATGATTTTTATGGATTGCCTTTCAAAGAAATAAGTAAAAAGAACTAAGATAGTTTTCTTCTTTCTTTTTTATGATTAATGGATATTCATTGTATAGAATTTTCTCTTTGAAGTATTAATTGAGTGAGTCGTCCTCTCTTCTGTCTCTTTTTTCTATGATTAATAAATTCAGTTCTTTACTTTCCTTAATCGGAATTTTTTTTATTAATATTAAATTTATTTTTGGATTGATTTAAAAGAAGAAGCAGATGTTCTTGAATGTGTTTTCTTCTACGTTTGGATGCTGATTATAAATTGATTGGATTTCCTCTGTTATAAAAGAGAAAACGAGTTTTCTCTTTCTTTCTTTTCATGAAAAAAGTTTTCTCCTACTCCTAAGCTAAGCTTCACATCTTACGTCCAGTCGTAATAGTAGAAGACAGACAGACTACAGGAAAACTTTATAAAGTTTGATCCTCCTTCTAATTTCCTAAGTCTGAAGATCCATGATTAGAAAAGTTTATCAATTTCATGATTCAAAATCCATCTTCTTAAATTTCCACATCATTAATTTTTTTTTTAATAATAAAATCAAGAAATACAAGTCTTAGTTTCATTGTAAATCTATACTACGTGATTCTTGTGTTTTATTTGCCAAATTCCTGAATTTCTTCCCCCGCGACCTCAACTTTAATTCCCAATCTTCCTAGAAACCTAATATTCATTTTTAGAGTTAAAGCGTGGGTTCATCTTCTTCTTTTGCGTATCGTTTTCTTTCCCTTTTCACTAGTTTTGGATATATTATTATGTTTGCCAATTTTATATGAAATAATTCTTGCGAAAAATATAATTTTCAATTGATTCTCAAACACGTGCCAAATAATAAATCATTATTATCAAAGATGTTCTTTTTTATTTTCAGTACTAAGCCAAATTTGACGTATTTTGAGAAATTCCAACTTTACATTCGTAAACAGTCCCTTTATTCAGAGGATGATGGTATACTCGAAAATCTCCTTCGTGCGATGGTAACAGAAGATATAGTCCATATTGAACAGAAAGAAGGTGGAACTCAATTAAAATTAATTATGGATTTCGAATCTAATGGACAAGCTATGTTCAAACCAATGAGGTATAAAATTCTATCACTCACAACACTTCATTCCTTTCATTGCATGCAATAAAACAAACTCTTGTCTGTTCTTGTTTGTTAGATTTGGTCGGGATCAGGAGACACTTCCTAACCACTTTTATTTTACTGATTTTGAGAGACACAATGCTGAAATTGCTGCCTTTCATTTAGATCGTGTATTCGGGTTTAACAGGTAAATTAAAGAATTTATTTATTGACTTTGATTAATTTATTTTCTGAACTTAGGGCTCCACCAGTTGTTGGTCGATTGTTAAATATATCTAGTGAAATATATCCATTAGCAGAAGGGCAATTACTTCATACATTTTTTGTTAGCCCTGCTGGTAATATTTGTTTTCATGGAAAGTGTTCCTATTACTGTGATACATCACATGGTAAATATTATAATTTGAATTTTTAAGTAGTCTTTTATAATTTTGTATTACATTTTTAAGCTATCTGTGGAAGACCTGACATGCTGGAAGGATCATTTGCTGCATTCCTACCACCGAAAGAAGCAGCTAGTCGGAAGGTGTGGAGACATCCATGGAGGAGATCATATCATAAAAGAAGAAAAGCTCAATGGGAAGCTGATAATGAATATTGTGATCTAATAAGATCATCACCACCGTACGATAGAGGAAGGAGATTATTAGATATTATTGTAAATTTTCTATTTTATGATATATTTTTCTCTGATTTAACAAAAATACAATTTTTATCACAGGATATGGCAATCCTTGACTTTTTAATGGGTAATATGGATCGTCATCATTACGAGACATTTAAAATGTATGGGAATGATACATTCCTAATACATTTAGATCATGGAAGGGCATTTGGAAAACCTAAACATGACGAAATATCAATACTTGCTCCTTTGTATCAATGTTGTATTGTACGAAAATCAACAATAGAAAAATTAATCAAGTAAATCAATCATTCCATTTCCTGTCGATTTGCATACAAAACAAATATTTATCCTTTATTTTTTGTTTTTATAGATTTAACAGTGGCCCTGTTCATCTGAGTGCTACCCTTCGACGTTCTCTAGCTAAAGACCCACTCAATCCAATCCTTCTTGACACTCATTTAATAGCGTTGGATCGTCGTGTTGGACTCATACTTAAGACTATCCGCCAATGTGTGGCTCAAAAAGAAGAATCTGTAGATGAAATTATAATCGACGATGGATTCTAAAACATAATTGTGATGTTTACAAGCTTTAAATTTTTAATTTCTAGTCTTAGGACGATGACACCAGACGCGTGCTAAAAAGAAATCAATTCCGAGCTTTTATATTTATAAATCCAAATAGAGCTCAAATAATTATATATTTTAAATAATGACCCCGAGTCCCGAGATAATATGATGTTGCTGGACACAATTTACTTAACAATCAATTATTAATTTCAAAGAGATCTGTTTTATCAAAAGTAATCTTCCAATTTAAGATCTTTGTTTTTTATTTATATACAAACAAAAAATAATGCCAAAATTAAAATATTAAATTATTACTAAACTACATTGGAGATGATGATTTATAATCCATTTCTAAAGGAGTATTTGTATTAGTTGATGCAATTGAAGAAGAATCACTAAATTTTCTACTTTTATCTGTTGTTGTGAATGTATTTGAATTTAAAGTTGTTGTATTTGATCTTGTTCTTCTGTTTTCAAGAGATCTTCCTCTATGACCACATATTGAAAATAATCGTCTTAAAATATGTAAAATTGGAAGAAGAATTGAACAAAAACAAGAAAATATTTTAAATTTATCATCTATATAAAAACAAAAACAAAAAAAATATTATACATATTTATATAAAAAATTGTTATTGTTTTGTTTATACCTCTTAAAATTTCAATAGTTGTTGTATATTTTTTAAATTTCATTTCTAATTGTCTACATGTATTTGGTTTACATGTAAATATAATAAATATCCAAAGTCCTTGTAGTGCATTTATAATATCAAATGGTATAAATAATAATTTCAATTTTGGATTTGTAGAATATACTTCAAATATCCATGATATAACTTCAAATATCCACAATACTCCCATTACAATAAATATTTTCATAAATAATACAAATCTATAAATTTAATAATAAATTTTGTTAATTTGCAATTTTATAATTTATATAAGTTATAAAGTTCTTACCTTTTTTTATCTTGTTTCGAACTTTGTCTCGTTGCAAATTTTGTATCTTTTTGTAATTTTTGTAATGAATATATTGTATTAAAAAAGAAAATGAGATCAATCAAGAGTAATATTCCAACAGGTCCATAAAAATAAGGTAATTGTTCACTACTTCCATAAAAATAACATTTACGTTCACCAAAACGTGGTCGAATAATATTAGATCCAGGATCATTTCTAATAAATTATTAAGAAATATATTATTAATTTATATATTTATTAATATATATAATCCATACTTGTAGATATAATCAAGAACAAGTCCAATTCCAGCAATAATTCCTGGGAATCCCCATGAGAAAATAGCAAAAATAAAAAATCGTTTCTTTTCCCCTGTTTTGGATGAAGGACGAAGAG
Organism: Friesea truncata; assembly: GCA_034699725.1. Classification (NCBI taxonomy): domain Eukaryota; kingdom Metazoa; phylum Arthropoda; class Collembola; order Poduromorpha; family Neanuridae; genus Friesea; species Friesea truncata. The sequence continues at coordinate 19,018 of JAQGCN010000201.1, forward strand.
GTCTACAACCACTGTTTTATAAACAAAAATATTATTGATAAATTTACATAAAACATAAGATTTTAAGATTATAAGATATTATAATATTCCTTACCTAAATGTCCACCAGAGATCAAAATTTAACGAAGTTAACCAAAAGAAAGCAGCAAGGAATGAAAAGTGTATAACAGCACCTGTGTATTATATAATACATTTATATAATTTCTATTGTCTTATTTCGATATTGATTATAATTAATTACCCATTGATTCACATAGATTAGTATCAAAATCATGTATTTCATTCGTATATATCTGTACAATAGCTAAGAAAGTAAATGAGAAGAATGATGATCCAACGTATGCGAATTGAAGCCATCCGTGTATATTTTGATATTCCCAAAGGAGTAAATATACAATAGCGGTTAATAGAAGAAATATTGATGATATTATTTCACATCGAGAATATACACCATACCTCCAATCCTTAAATCAGTTATGAAAATTATGTTATACCTAATGCTGAACTGTAATGATGTGTGGATTGAAGTTCTTACAACTTCTGTATTATTAATAATAGGTGGATAGCATATCATCGCAATTTGATTGAGACTTGGAGAGTAATTTGATGTATTATTGTATGAATACTGTGGTGTAATTCCTCCATCAACACAAAATGTATCCAATGGATACATGATTCTGCGTCCATTATGTCCAACTGTTACCAAACTTCCATTAGTCAATATATATATCCTAAAAGAAACATATACACAGTTCTAGTAATACAAATATTTATGAATAGTGTATTTACTGTTTTGTTGATGGATCCAGCTCGGGTGATACAGCGTAAAAATCACAGTTAGGAATTCCATATACATAGCTTGGGTCTACATGGGTGTGCATTGGAGTAAGGGTTGTATCATGTAAGAAAGGAATCCAAGGGTCTCTTGATGGAAAGCAGTCTGTATTATCAATATCCAATATACTCCCTGGTGAACAACATTTACGAATACATGGATACGTATCGTTGCAAATCGGTTCACAGACAAGTGCAAGGAAGGAATCTTCATTCATTCTAAACATTGTATTCAATATTATATTCTACGAATTGCAATATGAAAATATAAATGTCATACTGGTCAATACAGAATGAGTTTTCTGTATATATGCGTATAAATCCATTTTTATCCTTTGTCATTAATGTTCCTTCTCGTGTTAAAACAACGTTAAAATTCCAGTCATCATCTTCATAACCGCCTTCTCCGGGTTGAGCATTAAATACATCAGAAGATTTATTGTACATAGTACGATTCCGACTTTTATTATCAATTGCTAAGGAAAGCAGTCCTGATGACGAAGTGATACATTCAGGCATTGATACTTTCAATCTATAAAAAATATAAAAGTTTGAAATAGTTTAAGTAGTCAAAATTCAGGAGGAACGGAAATTGATTGATTTGAATTGGAAATTATAGGAATATTGTTGACGCAGAAGTAACACGCGAAAGTATTGGATTTTTTATATTCAGGGGAATCAACTTTAACCACCAAGGTCAACAAGTTAGAAACTTCCAATGAGCTAATCATAAAATCAAAAAAATAAAACTGGATTTTTGAATGCAATGAGATGTATGATATACAAGGATTGTATGATATAAACGAAGAATTTAAATGAGAAAATGTCAAACATTTTTATTATTACGAGGTATGAAGCTGTTATGATAGACGTGTTAATATAATCGTCGTAAGTGAGAATTCAACATTTGCAACTATTTCGAAACCGCAGAATAAAATATGCTAAGCATTTAAAACTCAATTGAATTCTTTACTTTCACAATACAAAAAAATTACATTCCATAAAAAATACTATTGTACTTATTTGTTGCAAAGATCCACCTGTAATGTATAATAATGATTTTTAGTTTATGTTTATGTTGTTCGTAAATCCAAGTTGTTTTATACTTATATTAGTGTGCATTTGTTTATTGGGAAGCAAATGTAGCGTGTGAAAATTTATATTTTATATAATGAGTAATTCTAAACCTGGAAATACCATTTCTACAATTTACAAGAACTTTTGGGTTAAAAAGAATGAAAACATAAAGAAGGGAATGTTAACCTTGTATAGATTCCACTGTCTGTGGATTGGATAGGTTTGCGTTGTATTTACTGCACGCGATGATGTGAATTTGATGTTATGAGGAAAAGTTATGAAAACATAATTTGCGTCATTTGAAGGTGTTTTGATTTTAAAAAAATTCTTTGAATATATTTTGAATTTAATATGAAAATAAAAGTAAATTTATTATAAAGTTAAACAGATTTATTACCTGAATACAATAGATTCATAATGTAAAGCTTCTGATTGGTTGACTGCTCCTCCAATTGAATCAATTCCATTATCTTCCTCTTCTGAATATTTTATACATTTTCCATCCAACAATCTTTCCTCCAATCCACAACATTTTGATACTGTTGGAAATTTATCCAATGATGAAATATTTTCAACAAATTGTATTCTTCCATGTTCTAAACTTAAAATTCTGTTTGGTATTATTAGTAGAAAAAGGGAAATAAAACAAAGAGTAAATATTTTTTGTAGATACATATTTTTTTAAAAAATATTAGAAATATATTTAAGGTTCTGGAAATGTATTCAAAGTGATATTAAGGTAATCTAGTAATCCTTTCACTAATAATTTTATCATTGAACTAAATTTTATAATTGTGTCAATTAGACTAGGAGGTCATCAATTTAATACTACCAAGGGTACACAACACAACTTAATATTTTAGGGTGGGTCAATACAACTTCTGTTACATGAATTAATGTATGACTTACACCCTTTTGTAGGAACTTTTTTATGTATACGTGATATTAGTAGTAATGTAATTGAACTTGTAACTTGTGATCTCTTTGACGCTTTCTTCTAAACTGAATCTTGAGAAAGAGGAAGACGGGGGTTGAATTCCCTGAATTTAATAAATCAACATCTTAACCCCATCGCCATCATCATCTCACATACATGCCTTTATAAATTCTTAACTTTTCTGTTTTGTACTATTTGGTAAACAGTTAAATTAGAAGTTAAAGTCAAAATTCCACGTGTTGTCTAACTTTTATGTTTAATGTTTCAGAGGGTGTGGTTTTATTATTCTGAAATCATCATCTATCCAGAATGAATACTGCTCATTCATTAAGATTTTGAACTAAATCTTACGTTACGTTAGGAAACTTTATTGAGGTGAAGGACGGACATCCTGATTATAATGTATTAAATAATTTACGTTTTAACATTTTTCAAATTAAATTTATTTAATACTTTATTTTGGAGCTATAAACTTATTAAAATGTATATCTTCTGACAGGGATGAATAAACTTTTGCTTTATCAAAGTATATATAGAAAAAGTCCATCGTCCACTTAGTTCCTGCTCATTTAATTTATAATATATGAGTAATAATTATAAATTACTCACGAATAAATTATCTTAAATATGGTAGAATGTCTCCTTTTTGACATTGACCTCAACAGATCGTACAATTCAATACTTTCATACGTTCATGTCTTTCAACTTTCTTAGATTATTTCCTCATTTTACTTTTATTACAATTTTTATTAAACTTTGGTTTGTCAAATTCGCTCAAGTGTCAATTTCGGTTAAATGTCACCTTAAAAGCGCTGCCCCTTATGTTTATTAATATAACTACTGTTTATGTGTATTTTAGTTCGCTTAAGTGTCAAAGTCGCTTAATTGTCACCCATCTTCCATTGTCCTTCATCCGACACTTAAACGAACTTAAGTTAAATAATTTCACATTTAATTTTGATTTGGTATTTTTTGTAAATCATGTTGATAAAAAAATGCCTTGGTTCGACTGCTACCTTGTCATAAAAATTGTAGCATTTGTCACGTCAGTTAACTCTTTTAAGATTTTTCACGCAAAAGCGCCAATTTTAACCAATTCACATTGTTTTGTTTCTAGTAGTTTTTTTTCTTTAGATTTCAGATTTCATTTGATTAATTATTAATTTAATTTGATTGAACGTTTTGTTTCCGATGATATCGATTTTATCCACTGGATTTTATTTTATCTTCACGCTTTAACATAGTAAAAACCGTTGCACAAATCCGACAAACACTTACAACACTACTGTTTTACTACCACACCACAATATAATCTTTTGTTCTCTGTCACCACCCAACCCAGTCCAGCCAGTTCGGCATTTGATAGATAAGTAAGTAAAAAAGCATGTCATAAGATATACCATGATTGTAATACAATAAAATTAACTCATATATGTTAGATCAGAATGCGTCCGAAAGTTGTACCAATTGCAAATACTGAAGTTGCGAAAGCTATTATTGAAAAAGGATATCGTGTAAATGGAACAAGAAGGACGGATTTTCGAAAATTTGAACTAAAGTTTGGGACAAAGCCTGGTACTTGTGAAGTTATTTTTAAACCAGGTACAAGAGTATGGACACAGGTAAAAACTGAGTAATTATTCACGTTATTAAAATTCTTTTTTAAACTATAAATGAATTGATTTACGTAGGTGTCCTGTTCAATTGGTGAACCATCTGAAGCTCGACCAGGTGAAGGGATTATGACAGTGTCAGTGTTTATATCTCCATCAACAACTGGAGAAATGGGAGGAGGTGTCGTATCGAAAAAGGCACCAATAATTGCTAGAATTATGGAAAAATTATTTAAAGAAAATCGAGTTGTAGACATGGATGCACTCTGTATCAGTTATGGAGAAAAGGTGAGGGTGAAGAATAAGTAAACTAAAATACTTTGAATAGCATTCACTTATTATTTTTTTACAGGTTTGGATTTTACGAATTGATGTACACATACTAGAAATGAATGGCTGTTTAGCTGAAGCAGCTGCAATTTCAGTTCTCGCAGGGCTAATGACTTTTAAAATTCCTGAAACTTACATCGATGCTGATACAAAGGAACTTGTGCTAAAAGATTTGGAGGATAGTATTCCTATTAGCCTTCATCTTAACCATTTCCCAATTTTAACTTCATTTGTAATCACTCAAAATTCAATCATTGTTGAAGCAGATCAAGAAGAAGAGGATGTAAGTTTTTCTTTATAGACAAATCTTCATAATGAATCTTTGTAATGACTGCAGTCATGATTGTTTTAACGTAATTTTTCTTTTAGATATTTGGTGGCAAATTGAGTATCGGATTGAACGAGAGTGGTGAATTGGGATATTTGCATGTGACATGTGCCATAACCGAGGAAATGTTACATGAAGCTACGGCACTTGCAAGGAAAATATCAAAAAGAAGAGTACTTCTGGTTAAAGATCTTGTACAAAAAGAAATTGAACAACGTGATACACCTGAATACTCAAAACCTAATAAAATCAACATGGAAGGAAAGGTTTTTGACCTAAATCAACTCCTTTTATCTCAACCGATTCAAGATTTGAATATCAACTCCAACAAATGGCCCCTTCTTGACCAAATGCGTGTCCTCGAATCGTGAGTTTAAAAAAATTATGATTATAAATAGTGTTATTACATTAACTTTTTTGAGTTGATAGGATTCCATCAACGCATCGAACCTCTAACTAAAATATAAGAGAAACCATTCCACGTGAAACCTGTTATTATATTACTATGGATTCATCATAATGGCTTGTCCTTGGGATCAGTTTACCATGTGAAGATTTGTATATACAAAGAATTTGTCTCATTTAAGTTTTAAAACGATAAGAAGAAAAAATAGAGGATTAAGATTATAGTTTATTTAGTTGATGGGAGGAGGAGAAGACAACAAGACTTTAGTTGTCAACGGAAATACTCCATCATCATCATGGGTAAGAAATATTGTTTTCAAGAGATCATCATCCTTAATTATAACGTTTTTAACTTCATTATAACCACTGTGACAAACATTGTCAGTAGCAATTCCCTTTCACTGTGGATTACACGGTGAGAACTGAACTGCTACTGTCATTGTTGTCACAACAGAGGAAGGATTGAGTTTTTACAGTTAAATATTAATAGTCGTAAGAAAGTTTATTATTTTAAGGGAAAACACGTTTGTCTGACCTTTTGACACGAGAAATCTATATGAACTATTAAATATTAAAAATAAGAAGTGATGAACAAGAACAAGGGTCATATGGCATGCGACGACGGGTGCCATATGACAAAAGTTAATTAAAAATTTATAATCTGTTATTTAGTATTTAATAATCCTAAGAGTCGATCCCTAAGAAGTATTTTTTTCTTATAACTTTTTCTAACTCTAAGCAGTAAAGTAGTTGTGTGAATACTTCAGTCCTTCTTCTTCTTTTTATCTCCTAAATGGAGATAAAGTGTTCTCTTGAAAAAATGGGTATTTACTAATTTTAATTTATATTTTAAAAATTAATTGTGATTTTAATTTGTATTTTTAGCAACTCGTAAAGAGGAAGTTGCAGCTATTAGAGTCAAATTCCCAACCAAAGTACCTGTAAGTACTAATCTATTTTTTAAAAATACAAAGTTTGACATGTTGTATTTTGTAGGTGATTGTACAGCGTTATCATAAAGAAATACATTTGCCAACACTTGATAAGACTAAATTTTTGGTACCCCAGGAAATAACAATGTCTCAATTTATAACTATCATTCGGTAAGTTTAGAAAAATGTTATTGTTGAGGAGGAGAAATTGAAGTAATTTAAACTTTATTTTTAGTAATCGACTTCAATTGAATTCTCAACAAGCTTTGTATCTTTTGGTAGCAAATCATAATTTGGCATCACTTTCTCGACCTCTATCCCAGATTTATAGGGATTACAGGGCAGATGATGGATTTCTGTATGTTACTTACGCATCGCAAGAAGTCTTTGGATAAATTAATCGTCATCGTCATGTCATATCGTCCTCTCGTCTATCACTCACCTCATCACATCAATAATTACTTATTATAATCGCATCCTTATTATTTTTTCTTCTACGTTATTTATATTTATGTTATAATTAAATTAAGAGTCAGTAATTAATAATAAATTAGATTTATTCTTGTTTTTCTCTATTATTGTTATCGAAATTCTGACATGACGCCTGTTGTCAATCTTATGAAATACTCCCATTCTTGTCACGTGTCATGGGTCTTCCCCACGAATTTTAAGAGGCTTAAATCAAAAGCGTGTTTGAAAAGAGCGGACGGCGAGGATTAAAATTTTAATTTTTTAATTAAATTTTCAAGTGTGCTTGTTCTCATTTTTGAGCTAAGGCTTCCAGCGACTTGCACTTTATCAACGTAAAATGGCAAACAGTGAATTAGCTTGTGTCTACGCTGCACTTATTCTCGCTGATGACGATGTCAAAGTCACCGTAAGTAAAATTAATGCCGTTATTCTTAAATTACGCTTTTTGTGTTTATTAACAATGTACCAGCTGAACTGAGTGTTTACTATTGAATTGTTTGTTTAATTTTAGGGTGATAAATTGCAAACGATTCTGAAGGCAGCTGGTGTTGAAGTAGAACCATATTGGCCTGGACTCTTTGCAAAGGCTCTCGAAGGACTTAACTTGAAGGAGTTGATTGGTAACATCGGGTCTGGAGCTGGAGCAGCCCCTGCTGCAGCAGCTGCCCCTGCAGCCGCAGTGGAGACAAAAGCAGAGGCTAAGAAAGAGGAGAAGAAGAAGGAGGAGTCGGAAGAAGAGGACGATGATATGGGATTTGGTAAATTGAAAAATGTTAATGTAATTACTACAACATAAACTAATGATTTTATTTTATTAATTTTTAGGTCTCTTTGACTAAGATTATTCCATCGGTTTCTTTCTTACGAATTTCTTTTTATAAAAAGGATTCAGAAATGTTATTTCAATAAATCAAATAACATCTTATACTCTTCCATGTCCATTCTTATTCTTATTTAGTACTTTTGTTAAGTGATAGTAGTTTCAAACGAATGAGATTTTTAGGCCACGGACGGTCGTCATCTTCAGGTTTTAGAAAGAAGGGATAGAGTTGTTGATGGCCGCCGGTCCGGCCGGCCGGACATGTCATACCCACCGTGTGCTAACTTTCACATCTTCGTAATGTTTAAAGTTTCGTCCACGCTAAGTTGTTGTGAATGAAGAGGGAAAATAGCAATTTGGAAAATATTGTAAATTGTAAACATGAGTTTAATTAATTTTATAAAATTTGTATCATCCCTACCTCCTCCTCGTGTACCGTCAGTCCCACTCTATTGTGAATTACGACGATGGAAGGCAGATGACCGTAGAGCTCTTATTCAATCTACTCCAGTAAAGGACCAAGGGACACAAGGAGAAAAAGGTGTTGACATCGATCTTATTGTAAAAAAGTAAGTGAAACATAAACATTATCATTTTATTTTGATCTGACGATAACAAATATTCTAGTAAGGAAGATATGTTTCCAACAGCTGAGACTCCTAATATCCTATTCGATGGTACGCGATTTGCAGAACTTCCAATTTGTCATATAAAAACATCTAAAAATAATACAATAATCACGGTAACCGATTATAAAGGAAAGGATAGTATTGCATACAGAAGTTGTGGAATAGAAGGATTTAAAAATACAAGAAAAGGTACGAATATCGCTGCTCAAGCCACTGCTGTAACTTTAGGAAAGGCAAGTTCATTATCAATATTTTTTATAAGTCAGTTAAATACTAATTTTTGTTTTTTTATATTTTAGCAACTTTTAAAACAACAAGTGATTAATATACGTGTAAAAATTCAAGGATTAGGTCCAGGTCGTACAAGTTCAGTAAAAGGACTTCAAATGGCTGGTATAAATATAATTAGTCTTACTGATAATACACCTATTTCTTATCATCCACCACGCCCAAGAAAACAAAGGAGATTATAAAAGTTTAAAAATCCTTTAATTTAGTTAAAAATATACGTGGTTTTTGATTGTTTTACATATCACATCGTCTATTTTGATTTAATTTTGAGTATGAATTATTATTATTATAATGTTGAGTAAGTGTTGATGTAGAATGGGAAAGATGTTGAGTAGTCCTTAGATTTGTGGATATTGGTCTTATTTCCAATCGTACACTTCCAGGATGAGTGTTATCAATGGCATAGAATACATTAGCATTAGGTGGGAATTTGAGTTCCTTATGAGGTAATACTTGAACTAATGAATATGTTTTGGGTTCTTGGTCTTGGAGACCTAATTTTTCCATTGCTTGGGCAATTACTTGAAATGTATGATCAGAGTTACTAACTAACATACTTTTATACATTACATCACCTTTGGATGGACTTGAGACTTTGACAACTACAGAAGAGTCTGGAGTTGGCGAAACAAGGCCAGCAGGGAATTGAGGACTATCGATTGTTAGTAATGAACTGTCAGTTGAACTTTGGACAGACGCCTGTAGAAATACAATCATAAATTACTCATAGTTAATATTACAATAATTGACTTACCTTTCTATTAGGAGTTGAGGCTTCTTGATTTTCATTGGATGAATTTGAAGCAAATGAATCACTTTTTCTATGCGCTTTTTCTTGTTGAATTTGTATTGATAATTGATAGGCAGATTTATCGTCAAGTGTAAGTAATGAATTGAACCAGGCACTAAAATATGGATCCTCTTCAATTCTGTATAAATTTAAATATTAGGCTTTGCAAACTTAAATTTTATGTGCGGATTATTTTAAAAATAACTGAATTTTATAAATATAGTAACAGGGATAGGTTTCAGTCAATTAAATTTAAATTGTCATTTGTCAAAGTCTTTCGAATGTAAAACAAACTTAACGTATTTTTTCTCCTGTTTTCTTTGGTTGAGTAAACATGAAAAATGTTACAAGTTTTTATCATCAAAATTTTACCTGTATCCTTTCGCAGATCCTTGGAGTAACTTCAATTGTGCAAGAATTTCAAACTCTTTCTTCCGTTTTTCAAAATTAATTAATCCATTTTCAACAGTATCTGGATATGCAGCATCCAAATATACCAAATCAGTTAGAAAAGTACCAAGGTATGGGATGGTTCCATTCGGCGAATTTTCAGGTGCAGCAGTTGAACGGAGAACACGAGAAAAGAATCTACTACGATCTTTTGGAGAATTACGGGGTTTTGCTAGGTTGTTTGTTGGGAATTTAGCTGTTCCTTCTGCTTCTAGGAGACTCCTTTGAGCAATTCGATTGTTTTCTTCAGAAAATATTGACGAAAGTTGACTAAAAGCAGTGAGAAGAGGTTTGGGTATTAAATGCCACAGTTTTGATAGACGGAATATTGGATTAGATTCAAGTCCTGAAACGATTGCTTTCAAAGATGAGAAATTTTTAAGTTGACGAAGCTCTTGAGATATTTTGATCCATTTTTCCATTACTTTTCCTCTTTGTTGTAAAGTTGCATTTGGGTCTAACAGTATTGAAGATACCTGAATTTTAAGAAAAATTATACAATAACAATCATATTCGTTTGAATTCAATTTAACTTACAACACGTCCAGATAATGCATTGAATTGTTCAACAGTTGCAACAACTGATGCGCAACCGTATCTTTTTTTCCACAATCCGCCCAAGCATTCATATACCCGTAAATTGATAAACAATTCCTAGATTTAACAGAATTTATTGTTAATTTTTAATGCAATTGAAATTGAATAGTTTACCTTATCAAAATATGTTAATTGTTGAGCAAAATGAGATTCAGGTATGGATAGAAGTGAATATGTTTTAATATTTGATGGTGAGTATGTCCTTAGCGAATGAAGCGAAGCACTCTTTCGCATTTTTCTTCTTCTTTTTATTTTGTATTCAATTTTTAATTGAAGAGACGTAAGGTTTTCTTCATGTGAAAATGGCAGGATTATTTTCTTAAGGCAGGAATACCCTGAATTCCCTTCGTCAAAATCCTCCGAATAGGAATCCAACCAGGCATGAAGGCAGTCTAACATTGTCCTGAAATAAAATGCATGCTTACAAAATATCTTTTTCATTACTTAATTAATTACTTTTTCATATGTTCTTGAGATGAAGTCTTGTATATTGTTATAATTTCATTCAATACTGCAGCTGGAGAAGAAAATCCACGATATGTTGCAAGAAACACACTCAAATGTGTAGCCTAAACAAAAGTTAGACATTTATAATAAGGAATCTAATATTTTCTAATGTATACTATCAAAGTTTACCTGGACGTCATGATCTTCATTATAAATTGCTTCAACAATTTTATGAAGCGTCCCTGCTCTTAATACTTTAACTCGTACAGTTTCCCACATGAGATGAGCGATATCGTTTGTGTTGAATTCTTCATTTGAAGATTGACTGTTGTTTCTACTGTGTGACCTTTGAGCTTGTGGTGGTGGGGGTGGTTGGAGGGATTGAGTTGTAGCACTGGATGGACGTTGGTAGCGAATCTTTTTAAGGAAAACACCCCATACTGCATCATCTTCTTTTACTTCAGTCCATGACGGATTGTCCTAAAAATTATGTAACGATTACACATTATTGACATATCACTAATTTAAATTGTTAATTTAAAATCTTACAGAATGATGAGTATTATTTACATCGACTGCTTCCATTATCTTAAGAAAATGGTCCTCCTGCTAAGAAAACAAAGTAAAGTTAACAAATTTTTCATAAGGCTCCTTTTCATCTAAAATTAAGTTGAACCATTATTGTTAAAAACTTACTTTTCTTGAGGCTCTTCAAATTGCTAAATCCTTTCCCATTTTCAATGAAATGACAAAAAATTCCTTTAAGTAAATCCTTCCATATTATTAGTATTTATCTCCTTTTGCCTTTCCTATTTTTAGAAAAAATATAATAAGCTTTCAAAAATAAAAATAGAACAAACATTGGAATGCGGAGTTTACCTTTTTTTGACGAATGAAATCCACAACAAAAGGCGAAGGTCAAATCCTAGTCCTTATCATCCATTTACTAAAATTGAAATTAATTAAAACCCAGATGATGAAATTAATTAATAATTTTAACAAATGTTGAAAAAACAGGTGTTTTTTCTTTTAATTGGTTTTGGTTGAGTGACGTCAGTGGAATGTGAAAACTTTTGAGATTTCTCATCAAAAAATCCTCTCACTCTCACTTTCTACAGACTGGTAGTTTTGTGTCATTTTTCTGCTAACGTGATTTTTCTTTGCATTTTAATTATGAGTGATGCGCCGATTGTTGAAAACATTGTTGAAATCTTTCTAAAAATCCGCGCAGTACAACACAGTAATTCACGTGGTAAACTTTTTATAAATCCTTTGTTTACGATCATCTGATCATTGTTTGTTTTCCTTTTTTGGAGAATTTCTAAATTTGATTAAGGAATGATAGACAAAGAGGAATCAAGATGAAAGAACGTGACATTGACATCCAGGAAAATGTACTATTAGACATAACAGATATTAAATCTAAGGAAATTAAGAAGTTACGTGAAGTTCTCCTTGAGTTAATTGTTAGGTAAAGTTGAAATTTTTTTTTATTTAATGCAAGATGTTTAATTTATTATTCTTCTTTGCCTGTTTAGTCAATTATATTACGAGGGATACCAAGAAATTGGCACAAATTTATGCAACATTGCTAAATTAAATATTAAGAAATGTCAACAATCGGATCGCCTTTATTGTCTTCTTGTCAGTTCTCTTCAAAATCAAAGAAATGACATACGTAAGTTACTTTAGTCCAAAGCTATAAATGCCAGTGAACAGTGACAGTACTTATACTGACCGCTCGTTCGTGTGTTAATTATTTACTTTTCTGTTTCAGTTGAGAAAGACCTTCCTCCTCCAAATGGCTCATGTGAGTTTGGAGATACTATGCAAGAACATTTCAAAAATAAGCTCGAAGTCGTCCTAGTTTCAAGAAATACAATTGGTTTGCAAGTTGATTTTGAAGATCCAGATGTGTATTACTTTGCTGGAGGTCGACACGTGGCTTCCCAAACTGAGCCAGATCAAGAATACGGTCCATTAGAACTATGGATACCCAGTCCAATACCCGTCCAAATTGTTTCTAGTTTAGCTGAAATTAACTGCGAGAACCAAACAACATCAACTACGGCATCGATAGTGAATTCACCTCGAATTACCGGTATTACTAGAACTCGTAAACCAATAATCCATCAAGTCACGGCATCTAAAGTTAAAATACCTAAACGAGAAGCAGTAAAAGTCAGTCCCACCAAAGATACTGTGAAGAAAAGAGAAATTGGAGAAGGTAAAATCAAAGTTTTTTAAAAATATAAATTCAATTTTACTAAACATTTATTTTTTAGATGGTTGGGAAACAGTACGATCTCGATCTAACAGATCCAAATGGTCAACATCAAGTCCATCCTCCTCGTCTTCAAATACTGATTTAGTTGGCGGAAATAATGAAGAGACTGAAGAATGTGCAGCAGATGAAGAAAAAATACAGGAGAAGGAGGCAGCTCTAGATAGTGCAATACGAGAAGAAGAATTAATTGAAGAGGAATTAAGACAAGTTGAACAAGATTTCATACAAATTGAATCAGAGGCAACGGTATCCATGGAATCAAAATCAACAGAAACTGATGCAATTTTTAGTAGCCCATGTCCAAGTCCAAGTCCACTTCCAACTGAAAATGATTGTTTTTTTATTGACATTGCAGAAGATTCTCATAAAAGTAAGTGAATAATTAATTCAATACAACCCAGACATTAAACAACTTTTTCATTTCATAGATGAGGATTCTAAGGAAAAGAGTAGGATTTTAGCTTTACGTGAGAAGTTGATGAGTCCTGCTAAACCAGACAGTGCTGAAACATTGAGGAGACATCAAGCTAGATTGGCAAAGGCAGAAAGAAACAGGGAAAGACTCTTGGAAGCTAAATACAATCGATACGTTGAATTGAGTGAGCGTGTAAGTAAAGCAGATAAATTTAGAATTAACTGAAAAATATTAAAGTGAATTGATTTCAGTTTCAAACGCTTAATGAAACAACGAAGCGATTAGTAGAAGAGAGGTCTGAATTGATAAGTCGTGCAGAGGAACGTCGTAAACGAGCAGATGAAAAAAGACAACAACTCCTACTTGAAGTGAAACGAAAGGCTCATGATGAAGAATCCAAAGCTAAAGAAATAGCATTTATAAATGCATTGGAAACTCAAATTAAAAGAAAAGGAGTTATGTCATCAGTACAGGCTAAAGAAATCGTAAGTTACGAAGTACATTTTTACGAAGTAGTTGGAATTTACAATAATCGATCAAAATTTAATTTTTGATTGATTTAAATGTAGGAAGTTGGTGGAAGACTACAGTCAAGGGAGGAAGAACGAAAGATTAAATTAGAAGAGAGATCTATGAAATTATCAGCAGTACTCGAACGACAGTCGAAGATTAAAATAGCATGGGAGGTACTAAATACGAAACAATACTAAAGACATTTTAAAAAGTATAATTGTATTATATTGTGTTTGTGTTAACTACTTTTGATTGTGTTGTCTTAGGCTAAGCTTGCACAAATGCAGGAAAGGAGAAGACGTGCTTCTGAAAGGATTCTCAAAGAAAAACAAAAGAGAGCACAAGAAAGAAGTGAATTAGCTCTAGAGAAAGCTAGGTAAAAAGAACATCGATTAATTAGTTTTTTTTTTATTAATTTTAAATCATTCTTTAGGGATCGGGAAGAACGTATTTCAGCTTTGAATGCAGCGAAACAAGCAAAGAAGGAAGAATTAAAAAAGTCAATTCAACAGAAACAGGCAAATAGTGCAAGGAGACATGAAGAATCGCTGGAGCATATTCGTCAAAAAGCTATTGAACTCAGTGCTCCTAGAACAAGTGAAGAGTCTTCAATAAGGATGTGTACACTTTGTAAAGTTGTGGTAATTAATTATTTGAAATCATATTTAACAAAGTTTAGAATTCCATTTTTTTTTTCATTTTTAAGATTGAATCAGAAGTTCAAGAGTTGTCTCATCTCCGTGGACGATCCCACTTGGATGCTGTTAAGAAATTAGAAAAAGAAGGTGGTCGTAAGGGTGGACCTATAACAACAATTGCACAAGTTCCACGACCTCCACCTCCGGAAAATTTTGGTTTGAAATTCATCACGGACGTCCAAATGGATAAGATTGAGTCTGGAGTTCATCCGGACAAGAATAGAATCAAATTAACCAAAAAACATTGTAA
This sequence comes from Friesea truncata, assembly GCA_034699725.1. Taxonomy (NCBI): domain Eukaryota; kingdom Metazoa; phylum Arthropoda; class Collembola; order Poduromorpha; family Neanuridae; genus Friesea; species Friesea truncata. The sequence continues at coordinate 34,132 of JAQGCN010000201.1, forward strand.
AAAATTATTAATCAAACTTAACACGAGGTTAGTCTTTTGTTTTAACTTTTTAAGTCTTTTTAACCGACGAAGGAGGTATATGTGATCTAAAAGTCCGTCTGTCCGTCCGTCCGTCTGTAAACACGATAACTCGAGAACGAGTTAACGGATGCCAACGAAACTTGGTATATAAGCATT
>JAQGCN010000202.1:0-34232 GCA_034699725.1 Friesea truncata
GATGCAAAGTGTAATTACTAGGAAACTTTTGCTAATAAACTTAACTTAACTTTTGAGGCGACACTCTTCCAATTAAGCCTAAAAAATTTGATTTTGTCTACATTATATTTTGAAATTGAAAAAAAAAATGATACAATGTTGTGACTTACAATCAATATATAATTTATTAAAATCAACCAAAACATAAATATTATTTAAGTAAAAGTTAGCTAACTTCACAACCGTGTTTATTAATCCGTTAAATTACAAATCCATAATAAAAGCGAAAGTGAAAACAACTTTCACTTTCATATTTCACTTCCGCTTTGAGTTTGAGTATTTAGCGGATTATTTCACACGATAGTTAAATGAGCCATTTAAAATACCTAAGAATTAATTTTGGTTAGATGAAACAATTTCAATTTATTTAAGTATGATTAACTTATAATTGTTTATTTGTAAATGATTAATTATTTATTCTTAAAAAATGACTTCCTGATAATCAAACAATCAAAATAAGCTTTCTCTAGTTTTGAGGGTGAAAGTTATTCTTACCCTCAAATTATCTCTGACTATTCAACATTTAAAATGTTGTTTTGTTTAACTGGCAAAAAATGAACTTTGAACTAAAGTGTCATGTCTACTCCTGATGTAATTTTTGTCCTTTGTGGTTTTGAACATACAAATGTTTATGATTTAGGTGTTATTTTAGATTGTACGACATGGGCGATGGGCATGGTTCTGTCAACTATAAATTATACACACAGAGAAGCTGGTCTTTTGTTTAAAGTATGGACGTCAGTGTGGTGGAAGTGTGTTTGAGGGCCTATATAAAGGATTCATTTAGAATACAAGGTCTATCCAAATTTAATTACAGTTTGAATTCTCTGTAAATTTACAAAATAATCCAAAGAAAAATGAATAAAATTTACATTTTTGGAATTTTGGCCGTCGTAATGGCTGCTGCTGTTGTCATCCAATCAGCAAGCTTGGAACAAGTCGAAGATGTTGAAGGAAAAAATTGTGGAAACAACCGTAAGAACAATATTAATTGGAAAAAATCTCTTTTTGAATTATAAATATAATTTTTGGTTATAGTTCAAAACGGTAGACGTTGTCGTAAGGAAGATGCTGATACATGGGTAACAAAAGGAAATCGTACATGCTTCTGCAGAAAACGAACCTTTGTCTTCTTTACTTCATACCGTTATGTTAACTGCTCAACAGTTAATGGTAGAGTAGAATTAATATATAAATATATAATTAAATAAATTAATTTAATTTAATTAATTAGGAACAACAACTGAAACTCCAATTGTTCAAACAACTCTTCCACCAGTTGACACTGAAGCTCCAATTGTCCAAACAACTATTCTTCCACCAGTTCCAACAGGATTCTTTTAAATTCTTCATTTTTCCTTGATTAAATTTCCATTCTGAATTATTGGCTCTTCATTAAAATTATTTATAAAAATAATAGACAATTAATTGTAGTATTTTTATTTAACATTTCAAATGTTTAGAGTCAAAAAATGCATTGATTTGTTCATGAAGAAACATAATTTAATTTCATTAACTAAATTCTAAATTATGTTGTTCCATTAATTTAATTTTAACTTAAATAGACAAAGTGCATATACAAAAAAACCTTCTTCCGAATTAATAATTATTAAATGATTTCAATTATTTTCACCCAGAAAACAATGTTCCAAAAAACAAAATAATAGTATAATATTGTTAAACAAGGCAATGCATAGAGATCATTATCACAATCTATGACTCTAAAAATGTCAACAAAGAAAAAAGTTAGTTAGAGATTAATAATAAACGTTGAATAAAAATTAAACATCCACCGATTTGTTTTCACTCCTGTGTTGTTTCTTGGTTTCCTCCCCACTATTAGATTAATCATGAAAATATATACTAAACTTAACTAAGTCTAACATATTAATGGGAATAGAGGTACGTTATATAAGATACACTTACTTTATGGCAACAACATTGATTTATAATAATAATTTTTCGTTTTAAAAAACATAATTTGGAATATAATTTCAATTTTGAATTAAAGAAATGGATTATTAGGATTCGTCGTAAGTGTTGTTGGTTGTGTTGGAGTAAAAAATGGATTAAATCCCTTTGTTTTCATTGGTTGATCGTTTCGGATGTGACTAGGGCCAGATGTTACTGTTCCATTGGAAGAAGAAAATGTACCACCTCCATTACTCCAACCTACATTCAATAAAAAAATATAAGAAAAAAGTTAGAGGAAATCTAAAATAATTTTGAAAACATGCAAACGAACCATTAGAAGCACCTCCACTTGCATAAAAAGGATTATGCGGGTTTTGTCCAGAGGTATTGAAAACACCACACCCTCCAGTATTTCCATTACTTGAACTCCAACCATTAACTCCTATAAATAAAATCATTTTTAAAAATTTAATATTATACAAATATCATAAACGTATCATTTTCATTCAATATTTAATATTTCATCCTTTTAAAAAACTAAAGCATTATTAAATATGCAAATAAAAAAACTAGACATTTAAAATTAAAATTGAAGAATCCACTTCCTCTCTTTGTCCTATTTTTCATATCTACACTACATCCATCGTCCATCCATAACAAAAATGAAATAAAAGGGTGATGAAGATGATGGTTTAAACAGGGGAATAACACAGGAAATTGTTAAAATAGAATTTAAAATTTTTGCAAAGCCTTTGCAGCAAAGGAACACAATTTTGGCACGTTATCTTGAATTAGGTTAAAATAATTTTTAAAATATGTATTTTCATACATAAAAATTCCAAACACAAGACGCATAAATTGGAGTATACCTTGGAATGGATTTTGTGTAGGTGGAGATGGAGCAACATTAAACCATTCATTGTCATTATTTAAAACGGAAGCAGATAGATTTACTGGAACTGACATGGATGAACTCAAATTAGAGGGTGATGTTCCCAACCCATCGCCTTCTGCAATAAAAAAGCAATAATAAATTTAATGTATTAATTAGTTTAAATAAGCGTGTAATTAAATTATCATCACGTAGAGAGAGAGAAGGAAAATCTGGAAGAGTCCAGACTAAACTTCTATTATTAATATTTCCAAACGGAAATCTCCATTTTAAAAAACAATGAGAGGAAACGTGGTAATTGGATTCATGAGAATTACAATAGAAAGCTTTGAATTTTCATTTGATAATTTATTTTTAGCCTCTTCTCTTAACTAGATGAGAAGAAAAAGAAAAACTTTCTTGGCTCATAGGGACAATGTTAAGTTAAATTTATGTTAAAATAAAAATAAGGTCACGACACGACCGTAGGAGAGGAGGTGGAGGTTTTCTCTTAAATAACGGAGTTAAGAATAACACTACATCCTTTTCCTTTCTTCGGTACTTTGTGCAAAATCTAATCTCTCTCTGAATATGTTACTTTACTTGGCAATGGCATAATGCGACGTGACATTGGGAAAGAAAAGAGATGACACTTGACAAAAACTTAACACTTGTCCACGTTTAACCTTGGAGAATAGAATGCGCTCTTACAAAAAGAAGCTGGCGACAACGACATTGAAACAGAAACATGATATGTACAAACTTACGTTGTTTAAATAGTGAATCCAAATCCTTAAGTGCAGCATATTTATCTCCATTAGACGATGATGTTGATGTGTTTCCATTTGGTATTAATCCATGATTTCCATTTTGATTATTATGGTTAAGGAATCCATTAGAATTACTATTACTATTTGGAATCAGTGATATATTTCCAACATTTGGTATAAATCCACCATTGATAAATTTTTGAGGCAATTGAGGAGGAGGAGGTTGTATTTGATTATTATTAGAAGAAGAATGGGAATTTTCTCTTTGTTTATTAAAAGCATCATCAAAATCTGCTGTCCATTCTTGTTCATTGTTTGAAATTGATTCCCCCCAAGGGCTTTGTGTTTGTCCAAATGTATTATTATTTTGTCCATTTGGTAATAGATTATTTATAAAATTAATAGGTTGATGGAGATGATGATTTTTTGAGTTAGGTGATGATGTTGATGAATTTGAAGTTAGACTTAAAGTTGATATATCAGCGATTCCAGAATCAAGGCTACTCAACGGTTTTATATCAGGAAGTGTCATGGATGTTGTAAGACGAGATTTTCCAGCAGTAGTTTCAGGTAAGGAATTAAAACTGGATCGAAGATTATTAAGAAGAGGACTTGGATTACTATGAGTTGATGATGGGGATGGTTTGGAATTTCTATTTTGAATTTCAGTTAATTCAGATCTTGAAAGGCGAGATGGATCAACATAGTATCGTTTTTGTTCGTATTTTGCAGACATAAGAGATTTTAGAGCATTGAGACGATCAGGATCTGATGAAATTAATTGTGTATCTTTTGAAGTATGGGTTGCTAACCATACTTTTCGGCAATACTGAAAAATATTTAAAAAAAATATTTCATTAAATTCATTTAATTGAAAAAAAAAGAGATGAATCACAATTCACAAGTTTGCAAAATACTATATCAATTCCCAAGAAATCCTTTACTTTAACAAGTATTGTTATTTCCAGGGATTTCTCAATAACTAAACATAAATTTCTAAATGATATTCCTAGAATTCATACGTCATTTCCTCTGTTATATATATCTTATATGTGGTGAAATTTTAATGATCAAAGGAATGAGTAAACTTCGTCATTAAAAATGGAATACATTGAGATGATGACACAGAACGAAGGAAATGGTAATGTAATATCACTGACATTTTTGATAACTTTTGGACCTTTGATTTTGATTTACAAAAAATTTGGCGACAGAAATCCCAGATGCGTCTCTAAATTCTAGTACAAACTACAAAAAATACAAAATAGGTCGGTGGGTATTACTTTAATTTAGAAAAATTACAAATCCTTCTGGGTCAACAAACTTGTGTAATATTTTTAATAATGTAATTGAAATAAATTATGGAGGTTGATAAAATAAAATGATGCACATAAAATGGAGAATAGAATGCATTTGAGATAAGGAAAAGATGGGATTAGAAAGAGTTTATGTTTATGGCATTGGTAAGTATACCTAGGAACCACCTTTCTAAAAATAGTTAAAAATTAATTATAAATTAAAAATATTTAATGGTACCTCATTTCCTCTTGTCTTGAGTAATTCCAATTCCTCTGGAGTAAAACTAGCCATGGATATGGATTTAAGACGATGAGGGGGTGTAATACCACGTCTGAAAAATACAAAAATATATCTTGTATTAACGTCAAAACCATTATTCAACAGCACCGACTAACCGACTTATAACCTTTAGAATTTGTTTGCAAACAACTCTTGTCTTACATGTATAAACATTTTCAACCAAACATGGATTTTGTTTAACTTTTAACTAATTTATTAACTTGAAATGAACAACTAAACTATACCTTCTGTGGATTTACAAAAAATGTTATTAATTTTTAAGGTCATTTTCCATTACCACTTCATTGCCATTCCCTGTAACTTATCAATCAACCATGGGACCGATTTAGACCAAACTTAAATTAAATTTGTGCAAGCTTTTTATGAACCGTGAGCATTTGTGCCAAGCTTAGGCTAGGTTGGGTCAAAATCTCATCAAGTTTAAGTTATCATGTACAGATAAACATCATGAATGAATATGATTCCTGAGAATGCGAATGCGAAACTGCGTAAATATAGAAGTGAATTGATTCAGTAAGCGAGGAAGGGATAGTCTTATTATTTTTTAAAATTCATTCATTTAATGAACAAGTGTTTACTACAATACTGATGCCTCCATGAGTTAAACCCATTTAAGTAAACATGTTAGTTAATCTGTTTCCTGTTAAAAGTGTGGAGATGACAATCAAAATAAAACTGCGACTGACTCTGTGAGATCAATGACTTCTTCTTTCTCATTTAAATTGAAAGATTAATCCTTTTTATAAATCTAATTTCATTCAATAATACACAAATTTAACTAGAAATTATAAATAGAGGGAAAAGCTAAATATAAAGTGTGAGTGTGAGTAAGTGTGTGAATACCCTTTGCATATTCTAAATTTTAAATTAGATTTAATTTCAATAATAATTAAATTATTGAAGAGTCAGAGTACGCACGTAGGTTCTAGGATTCATAACAATTAGTCACACTCACACTTTTACAAACTATGAAGTCATTATAATAATAGTAATAAGTCATTATAATAATTAATATACTTGTATATTATTGAATGTGCTACCATTTTGTTCAAATGAAACTTACTAATCTACTAGTCACTCTCACTGCGCTTTCTGATCGGTGTTTTGCTAGAGATATTTGGATAAATGCAATGCAATGGTTATGATTTAAGAATTTGAACATTGAACCAACACCAATGGATGGGAATTTAGGTTTAAGTTCCAATTGGTTAAATACATAATAATAAAGGAATATTTTTTGAGTTGACCCTGACATTGTTGGATTTGGAAACAGGAAATACATGTTCACAGAACAAGTTTTGTATGATTAGGCGCAGTATAGTATTTGTATCTTGTATCTACCGTTAATTCTTTGTTATTGGATTAATAATGGAGAGCACACGCGTTGATTTCTAAATAATTAAATTCCACCATCTAATAAATACACGGAAAAGGATTTTTCGAATGAATAAATCAAATAACAAACATTCCTTCACTCAAGTCATAAATAAACAAATTCAAAAGTTATTAACTTACAGTAAACCTGAGCATGTCATACAGACAAAGGATCCAATCGTCACGTCAACATAAGTTGGTCCCCTTTGTCCACATTCAAAACAGTAGCGATTGCATTCAACATGGTTCAAATCACGAAGAATCTTCAGATTCACTTCATCTTGGACATTGGAAGCTGAACTACTGCCGTTTGTTTTCTTTCCATTCGTGAGTGTGGTAGAATTTTGAGCCTGAAGTGAAGTATTTCCGGTGGTTCCCAATTTCGAAGACTTCATTTTGCTTATTTTCTTCATAGTAACTTATTGTAAAAGGGACTACTTGTATAAGAGATGACACGAAAGGAAGGAAGGACGAGATAGGGAACAAACAGTAAAGTTATTAGGTCAAACGCTGACAAATCCAATCCAAGGTAACAAAACGTTCTTACAAAATAATAAACCAAACTTCAGTAATTCAGCAGCACGGAATGATTTCCTAAAACAAATAAAATGAAACACACCTTAATTTAGATTGCGTAAATCTTAACCTAAACAGTTTGCTTTGATTGTAATTTCTTAAGTCTGACCTAAGCAAATAAATTATTACTTTACTTACGAAAACTTTGTGTAAATTCTTTTTTTTGTTAATTGTGATAGAGCTAAGCTCTTTAAGTGGACTGAATTTACGAATGATTAAGTTTTTGTGAAACAAGGAAGATTTGAGATGAGATGACTCCTCTTCCTCTCGTGGTTTGTTAAATGAAATCAGTTGTTAACTACGTCACTAAAATAAAAAAAAATCCTGTGCCTGTCGCCAGTTTAGTTCTCCTTCTTGCTTATCCTTATCCCAAAGAATTTACAACTTATCGAAGGAAGAGAGATGATGATGATGACGTAGTATTATTTGGGGCCAGTCACAAAGAAAGATTGCTTTTTGCAAATGCAAAGTTGCAGAAAGATCAAAGTGCAGAAACCAACTTAACTGAAGAAAACCACAAAAGAAAGAAGACTGATAAGCGCACCACGAACAAAAGAAAAACCAAAACTTAAACTTCCTCCTCTTCTGTCTGTCCTTTCTAAATAAACGAAGTAACGAACAACGGTTACGGTACGTACGGTGGTGGTTCCTTTTTTTGGTTGAGGAAAACATTCCTTTTGTACTCCAATTCCAAATAAACAACCAACAAGAGAGATCATAAAATCAGAAATGATTTTTTCATCAAGAGATGAAATGAAGGAATGTTTGTTTGGATTTGTGGTGTGGTGACTGGATTCGTTTAATTCGCTTTATTAAAGTTCTCAGCAAATCCAAATCATTCTTATATTTTCTAATAAGTTTCTTTTTTCCTTTCTAATATTTAAAAGAGGCAGTTATCTGACTAAAACAGGAAAGAGGGGAGGGTCCTTCCCTTCTAACGATCAACTTCTCCAAATACGATATCAAGGGTACCAATAATTGCAACGATGTCTGCAAGCATATGATTTTTCCCAATCTTTTCCAATGCTGCCAAATGAGCAAAACCAGGTGCTTTGATTTTACATCTGTATGGCTTAGATCCACCGTCAGAGACCAAATACACTCCAAATTCACCTAAATCAATAAATAAATTATAATTATTCTTTGGCTATTGATTTTAAATTACCTTTTGGTGCTTCAATGGCAGTATATGTAGCTCCAGCCTAAAAATTACAAATACATTAACATTCTATTTCACAATACCACCTCAAACAAATGAAAATGTCCTTACCGGAACGGTATAACCTTGTGTAAATAATTTAAAGTGATGTATGATTGCTTCCATTGATGTCTAAAATAAACTTCTTTTAAAATCCTGTTCACAATTTGTATCAACATTTTAAGAAACATACCTTCATTTCTTCACGAGAAGGAGGGGTTAATTTAGCGTCGTCAGTTTTTACAGCTCCAGGTGGCATTTTATTTAAACACTGTTCAATTAATCTTAATGACTGTCTCATCTCTTCCATTCGACACAAATATCTGCATTAGTAAAGAATGAGATTGGAAACTTGAAAAAAAAACTATATTTAAAAAAATACCTGTCATAACAATCTCCTTTCGTCCCAATCGGAACATCGAATTCCAAATCAGCATACGCATCGTATGGTTGTGTTTTACGTAAATCCCATTTAATACCCGAACCTCTGAGCATGACTCCACTAAATCCGTAATTAAGTGCCTCTTCTGCTGTTACAATTCCAATATCAATAGTCCTGTGTTTCCAAATTCTATTTTCAGTAAGTAAATCTTCCACTTCATCAAGTCGCTCAGCGAAATTACTACTAAAGTGGAATATGTCGTCCATTAACCCAAGTGGCATATCCTAAAAGTTCTCTACTGTTAGCGTTTAGTTTTAAATTATCTTTTTATATAAGTTTTAACTTACAAGAGCGACTCCGCCTGGACGCACATATGCAGCGTGCATTCTAGCACCTGAAACCCTTTCATAAAATTCCATCATTTTTTCACGTTCCTCAAACATCCAAAAGAATGGTGTAAGTGCCCCAATGTCAAGAGCATGTGTTCCAATTGCCATTAGATGGTTCAATAGTCTTGTAATTTCGGCAAATAAGGCTACAAAGTTTGAAAGAAAGAGAATTAAGTAAAAGGGGACAAATAGTTTCAGTATTATTACGTACTTCGAATATATTTAGCTCGAGGAGGAATATCAATTCCAAGAAGTTTTTCTACAGCTAGCGAGTAACACTGTTCGTTACACATCATAGAGACATAGTCGAGTCGATCAAAATACGGAAGTGCTTGTGTATACGTTTTATACTCGATTAGTTTTTCAGTCCCACGATGAAGGAGTCCAATGTGAGGATCTGCACGAAGTACAGTTTCACCTTCAAGCTCAAGGATAAGACGAAGTACACCATGAGCAGCAGGATGTTGTGGGCCAAAATTTATAGTCATGTTCCTAATAATTCCTTCGTTATCTGGAGGTTTAGGAGCAAAATCCTCTATTGCCATACCCATTGCTTTATGGGAATCATTATAAAGAATGGGACCATCCCACTGTTTGAGCCATTCTGGATCTGGATACCATCTTGCAACGTAATTGCGCCGGTGTTGATTTCTAAAATAACCTTATTTAATTAATTATTCGATCCCATTTAAAAATTATAATAGCATACCCCCACAATTGACCATAAACTCCGTTGTTGGTTTTGCTCGTACTTGCTACTGATAGTTGTTTTACTAGCCAAGGAGCAAGGGTAGGACCCTTCTTGTAAAGTGTACTGAAAAGTACCATTGATGAACTTGAGAGGAAGAATTAAATTTCCTGAGGTGAGATAAAGATAAAAGTATTTTTAAGATTGATTTGGTTGGTATTGTTTATCGTATCGTTAAAGTTATCAGAAAAAGCAGGGTAGCTAAACTTGTTTATGTTGCTACGCTTTATCAACGTATAAATTTGATAAAGCGTAGCAACATAAACAAGTTTAGCTACCCTGAGAAAAAGGTAATGAAAATATGAAGCATAAATGACAATGCAACTGTTGCTAAGAGATCAAAAAATTTAAAAGTACAGATTACAGATTATATTGAATATTTGACTACAAATGCGTATCATCGAATCGTTACTAAACTAAGAGGTTGCGTATGTATCTAATTTTTATCCTTTATTAGGCTTCTTTATTCTAAGAGGTTAACTCACCAATAAATAATCAGATATTGAACAATACCTCCGTTTTGGTTTCAGAATTTTCCATTCAATTAATCTTTAAATATTTTTTTAAAGTTATAATAAAATTAACAATTTTTTTTTAAAAATCCTTCGCGGTTCAGGAATTCAACCTATGGTGGTGCCTTTTGTGTGTGTGGGAAAAGCTGGGCGGAAAAAAATAGCCGATTTTTTTCATATCGGCTATGTGCGATTTTTATTTTTATGTGCGATTGGTGTGTTAACCACCATCTGAAAATAATTTATTGAATCGGATCGGAAGTTAAACTTTAGTTTGCCATTTTTGTCCAGCCGGGTGCCAAAAAAAATAGCCGATCGGAAGATCCGAGCGGCAATCTCATGTTACCGTCTTAAAATAATTAATTAATTAATTCATCATTTTACTAAATAAGGGGTGGGGTGGGGTTAATTCTGATGTTAGGTAAAAGTGGGCGAGTATAATTAAAAGTAGTTTTTACATTTTACATAACATTATTAAGAACTTCCTATAAAACGAAAATTATTTTCAGGTGTTAACACTACTTTGCTTTGCGGCTCAGATCTGACAATCGGCTATTTTTTTGGCGCCCGGCACAAAAAAATAGCAAACTATCTATCATTTGATATATTAATTATTTCATTATTTGATAGTCTATCTATCTTCCGAAGTTCCGATGGACTTGATTTTACTCAGTAATGTCAAGAAGGGAAGGATAGAAAATTAAATAATTTACTCGATTGGATTTTACCAAGGTACCACTTCCGAAGTATAATTAAATTAATTTTTACCTAACAATATTAGGAACTTCCGGTCCTGTACCTACGAACAAATTATATTATTACCTACGAACAATTATCATATTTTCTGGCTACCACGACACGACGTTGCGGCAATTTATTAATTTAACGAGAGAAGAATAATTTTTATGTGACAATCGACAATGTGGTTGTTTCAGCGGTTGCAGAGAAGATTTCTGGAAACAGGAGACAGTAGCAAAACCGAATCACCTGCACCTTCAGTTCCAGTGCCAGTAAACAACATGTCTGAACTTGTGGAAGTGTCATCCTCATCATCAGGAACATCAAACTTTGAAATTAAGCCAACCCCAGCATCGACTGGAGTCTCAAAACCTGGTATTGGAGGTATTCAAAACGTTTATTTGATGTCAGACTTGAATAAGTCTTATGTTGATGTTGGAAAAGCATTGGGATATAAAGAACAACACCTCTTGGATTTTAAAAAGAATAAAATCCAAAAACAACAGAAACAGAAGAAAGGAATTTCAAAAGCAAATCGTCCTTCTGCTACATCTCCCCATTTTGATCGTTTTGAAAAACTTAAACCGGAACTACTAAGTGAAGGGGAAGATATTCCAGAATCATCTTATTTAACTGACAATGAATTAGGCTCATCATCAAATAAAAAACGTAAAATCCAAAAACATGAATTAAAGAAAAGGAAGAAAAAGAAAAGAAAAAAGACAAAAACTGAAGATACAACAAGTGCTAGCGACATTACAGTTAACGGCATTAATGACAACGAACCTAAAGTCAACATCAAACGCAATAAGAAAATACTGAGAATGACTGAAGAGAAATCCACAAATAAGAAAAATCGGACTCAGCTACACTTAAAACTTCGAAACCACAAGGTAGCTCCTGCTCCATCTCCAAATTCTGGACGAGATTCAACGAAGGTAGAAATGGTAAATGAAGAAGAGCCTGAGCCTGTGAAAGAATTAAAATCTAGGGACAAATGGATGCAATTTTTCTCTAAAGTGAAAGAAAATCTAAAGATTGATAAGGAAATGGAGGAAGAAAATGATATAAGTGAAGAGATTATGGAAGATAAAGGAAAAGAAGTTAAAGAACAGAAAACAGGTTTTTTTGGACGTATTGGTAAATTCCTTGATGAAGATGATGATGCAATTCAGGAAATTAGTGAAGAGGAGCACAATAAGTTTCTTGCTGAATTAGATGAAAGGAATGCAGAAATTAAGAAGAGGTTTTATCGATTAGGTGAAAGAAAGGCTGAAATGAGAGAACAAAGTCAACAACAACATGATTTAATTTTTGAGATCCCTCAGCCTCAGAAAAAAAAAGTACCTGACATTATTCGACAGCAACAAATCTCTGCAGCGTACCGAAGACATCGTACAGCAGGAAGTATTCATCCCACAAAACTAAAGGATTATCCATCCACTGCTAAGAATTACTCTGATTTTACTAGAGATATTCGTAAATCAGTGCCGTCAACTTATGGTATAACATTTCTAGTACCAACTATTTTTCTTGTTTTGTTATTATATTTTCTATATTATTTCTTATACAGCTACACCAGATGATGATGCTACGAAAATACTCTTTGCTAATTTAATACCGCTTCTAAAGGATGCAGACTCTGAAGGCGAAGAATCATTCAAAAAAGCAAATGAAGCACTTCAAGTTATTAGTTTTTTTATCACAATGCTATTGGTGTAGTAGTTAGTGGTTAATGTTTGTTTGGTTATAGGAATTTAGATTTGCTAGAAAACAATCTACAGTCATTGAAGATGCAGAAGTTAGACAACTCCCAGGGAATTTGGAACATAGACGAGAAGTTAAAACCAATTTGGAAGAAAGAAAAGCCAGTACGTCCTTTGGATTTATGAAGCGTACCAAAATTTACTGGAAAGAGGCATCAGCTTCAGTGAGTGGAATTTTTTTTAGAACTGGTTTGAATTTTGTGCTTTTTTTTAGTTTGTAGCTCAAGTAGGTGAATTTTTCAAAATATTGGAATTCTGGCATGAGCCAATTCACGAGATTGAAATGAATTTTGGGTAAAGGAAAATGTGATTTTCTTTATGATTATAATGGTTTCTAATGAATGATTTAATTTAGTGTTTCGGTTTCTACGTACTTTATATGGTTACGTGCTGTTTTGGTTTTGAACATTCTCTATGCCTTTTTCGCGTAAGGAAAACATAACAATATTTGAATTGTTAAAATTATTCGTAGAATTAAATATTTTAGATCATGTCTCATCATACTTCCAGAATCAGTCAAACCAAGTAGTCGTAAAGGAAACATGCTCTTTCACAATTTATTCGTTGGATATAAGGTATATAATAAATAGTAACCTTATTATCTTCAATATTTCCTTGGTTATTTTTAACAGTGTATTATATGGTATAGGCTTGGTTTTCTTATAGTAATTACGAGTTTATTGAAATGGATAAAACCAAAAACGCATTTCAAAGTACAGCCTTTCGATTTATTCTTCTACTTATAATAATAATGATCCTGGATACATTGTTTATTTGGATGAAATTACGACATTACCACAAACGGATATTAACAAAAGTCAGTGATTCGGATAAAGCTGGAGATGTTAATTATTTTGCTATGATTCTGAGTGCTTGGGATTATACACTCACTAGTGAAAGAGCTGTTATAGCTCAACATCGGACTATCGCTAGGCAAGCTCCTTTGACAACTGACTTTCTTTTATAACTTTAGAAAAGAATTTCATATCGTTAATTTTTATTACTTTGTTAATAAATTTAATGATAGTAAGCTCATAATAAAGAAGCCACCTTGGTTTCTTTAAGAAAGAAAAAGAAAGTCAGTTGTTAACGAACCTTGATTACTAGGGATTTCAACGTAAGTTAAGTTACAAATTCCTTATAATTCTAATTTTAATTTATTTTTAACCTCTTTTTTCAGAATGTTATGGACGCTTATGAACAAGAGCAAAAGAGAAAAAATAGAACGAGTGAAAACGAAAGTAAATCATCTACTAGGAAATGGCCATTTATTAGACATTGGATGATAAACATTGGTACTTTAATCGCTGCTGTTGTATTTGGGATATTAATTCATTACACGTTGAATTCTGACTACTACAGTCATATTCATACAATTGGTGAACATTCCCGTCTGATTGGAGAAATTATTGTTGCTGTATGCATTGCTCTCCTTCTCAACATTATTTCACCAATCGTCGTTTGGTTTACTGCATTTGAAAAATTCAAAACTGTAAAAGACAGAGTTAGCTGGGTTGTTCGAAGGTAAAACTGAATAATTAAATATATAATAATAATTTTTGAATCTAAATTAGAATTTTTATTGATGTTATTTAGAGTGGGTTTGTTTCATACAAGTCTTATAATTGTCTTTTATACAAAATGGCTCGGAGATGATGTAAGAAGAATATTTTGTGTTTTTAATTGTTAATTGTTAATTTTATTTTTATAGAATCGAGGGAAGAATGATGGATATTGTTGGGAGGAGGTAACAGGATCAACCATCTCAAGACTTCTTTTTTTCGAAGGAATTACAAACTTAATAGTTTTGATTTTACGTTATGTGATCTATCCAGTCACCAAAGCGTAAGTCAGTTTATGTTATAAATTATTATTTTATGTAAAATTAAATTAAATTGATATTTTAGAAAATGGATGAAACGTAAATTTGATAAGATGTATTTTGATGTTGAAGCTGCAACTTTAAACCTTATTTTTATACACACAATGGCAGGTGTTGGGATATTTTTCTTTCCACTCCTTCCATTTCTTGCAATAGGACGCCTTATCATAACATTTTACGTTCAAAAGGTAAAAAAAATTTTTTTTAATAAATTTTTTTTAATGATTAAGTTTTTTAGTTTATCCTACATCGATTCTGTGCTTATCCGAAATATGTCCTCCATCCATCTGAGGTTTTTGTTCCTTATGTTGTGGCTTTCTTCTTCTCTTATCTCTGTGTTACCGTTTCAAACAATTGGCTAATTTTTGAGTAAATTTTATTTTGAATTAAGGATAAAACGTTGAATTAATTAATTATACTCTTTTTTTAGAGAAAGACCATCTTCATCTTGTGGACCGTTTTCTGGATATTCAAATGAAACTTATGGATATGCATTTAGGGATGTTACTACAGACTCAGTCTATGCATATCTCAAATATTTTATATCACCCTGGGTATTATGCTGTTCCATTTTAATTATTGGGTAAAATTAATTAAAATAAAAATATCAAAATAAAAATAATATCATTTTATAATTCTACAGAGCAATTGCCTACACACTCCGAGCATGGAAACTCGCTTATGGTAAGATAAATTGAATTTACTTTAAAAAATTACGAACAAATATTTTATGTCATTTTTATTTTGTAGTTGATTCAATGAACCAACTCCATGATTTACTTCGACTGGAACGATTGGATAGAGAATTTTTACTTCGTGCAATGTACGCAATCCCAGGTATAAAACCGGAGAATCCTGATGAAACTGCTGATTTTTTGTCTGCTGATAAACATCGTCGTGCACGTGAGCCAGGATTATATAGTGCACAAATTGAATTATTACTCGAACAACAAGCAGACCTTCAAAAATTATACGAAGAGAATCATCCCTTGGCTGACACAAAATTAGAATCTGAATCTTCTGAAAAGGAAAAGAATAAGACTGATAGTGGTAGTGAAAGTAAAATAAATAATCGAAAGAAGGAAATTCAACGATATAAAAACTTAATGCTCCCTACCAAAGCACTCCTTCTTCTTCAAAAGAGATCACAACGATTATCAGTGGCTGGAAAGGAGTATCATACTGCTGTGGATAAAATTTTAGAAACGAAACAACTTCAAAAACAAAATGAAAATAAATCAGCAAAGACGAGGAGGAAGGATAAGATAAGACATGCAAAGAGTAAATTCCTAACAATACATAAATAAATTTAATTTCCTAATTAATAATTTATCTTTGGTTTTTAAATAGTTGGATCCATATTGGATAATAAGCCAGCATGATCTGATGTCACTCGACCATCCGAAAAATCTTGATAAGTCTCTTCATTTGTCGACGAACCTCTTCGACCTTGGCTTCTTCGAATGTTAAACTTTACCCTATAAATTATAAAAACAACTTAGCTACACTAACATTATTTACGGTAAGATTAACTTTTTTACTTACGGTATATGATGAGCGTAGCGTTCAAAGAGAACTTTAGGATGAAGTCGTTTTTGATGAAAGATAAACCCCACAATACCACCAAATAGAATTAAGACTAAAAATATACCAAAGACCCACCATCCGGCCGAAGATCGTGATCCAGATCCACTTTTAGAACTCTGTTCAAAATGCGCAGTGTCAGCACGATCGTTAGGATGGATGTATTGATGTTTTAAGGATTTATTCTTAGATTTACAACGACGACGATCTATAAAATATTGAGAAATTGTGAAGTTAAAATCTAGGATTTGTAGGGATTACTTTAAAAAATATGTTACCTGATCTGAGGGCGTAGTCTTCATGACACTGGCATTTAAAGGATCCACGTGTGTTGACACAAACCTGTTCACAGGGATTACCTTCCTTGCACTCGTCAATGTCAATGCATCCACGTCTGTTTTTAGGGTCTTGTTTAAATCCAGGGTAACAGGCACATTGTGAACCCCTTGGGGTTTTTATACACTGATGTGGACATTCGTTTCCTTCTCTACACGAAAGATTACATCCTAAAAACAGAATTAGAAAAATATAAATATTTTAATGTTGTTTGATTGGTTAATTGTGTATACCTGATCCTTCATCTGATCCATCAACACAATCAATACGAGTATCACAGACTTTTTCCAAGGTAATACATTCCCCTGTTTCACAAAGAAAATGATCCCATGGACATGCGTCGAAAAGATCACCCAAAATACCAGGGACCAAATTTTTAGAAATATTAGGACGTAGAGTGGTATCTTCTAAAATTGGAATAGTGAACAGTCCTTCGGTTTTGTGAGAACAATCAAATTCATCTGAGTTATCCAAACAATCGTTAACTCCATTACATGCTAAATAACCAGGAATGCAGTGATGATCGAGACAGCGAAATGAATCTGAGCTACAAGGGATTTCTGTATAGAAACAAAAGAAATTAAGATATATAATGTTGTTAGATTACTTTTTTTTAGGATACTAACCACAATGTCCATGTTCATCGCTAGAATCCTTGCAATCGGCTTCACCATCACAAACCCAATCAATAGAAATACACTCCTTGTCCTTACTGCATTGAAATGTGCCTATTGGACAGGTTTGATTGCAGTTTAACTCATCTTCTCCATTTTGACAATCGTTCTGATGATCACATACCCAGGAAAATGGTACACATCGCCCATTGTTGCATTGGAATTCAACATCTAAAGAGTAAATTATAGAGTAATTAATCAGTTTCAGTTGAATAAGAATAATTGTTTAATATTTTACTTGGTGCACAAGTATGGCCCTCGCAATTAAATTCATCCTCTCCATTTGGACAATCACGTTCTCCATCGCATTTCCATTTTGAATGGATACAACTCTTGTCACTCTCGCAAAGGAAACTTGTTTCTCCGACACATGTTTTGATTTTAGGACAATTCATTTCATCTTCTCCATCTTCACAATCAGGATTTCCATCACAACGCCACTCTCCATCGATACATTTTTGATCGTTACATTCAAATTGAGAATCAAGGCAACCAGTTGGCCATGAGCATGTTGAATTATCAAATCCAATGGTCATACCCTCTGGACAGACACAAGTTCCTTTGTCCAATTCAGCAGAAAAGAGGCAGATATGTGAACATTTCTTTGGATTGATTCCAGATGATGAGCATTCGTGATTTCGTGTTAGATTTTCGTAAATTCTGTTATCTCGGTGCATGATTGTAATTTTTGCAAAGAAATTACCAAGGACGTATGATTCGTATGTACCATTTTTCTTATCGTTTTCATGTCCAACAAAAATTGGAGATTCTCTTCGAAGTTGACCTAAAACTTGTAGTGTGTGAAGAAGTTGTGTGTATCGATCAGTCCAAAATAATTGGTTTCCAAAACTTGTTATTGAAAATGGATTCACAGCTCTTTCAATAGTTCCAACGGATCTCCCACTTATTGATGAGTGACCGATTGAACCATCTGCACCATCGATCCTATAAAATTCATAAATTAATTTTAAAATATTGTTTATTTGAAAGTTTTCTTACCAAAATACTCTTCGTAATTCAGAATTGAAGGTAATTGCAATTGGTTCTCCTGAATTTAATCTTACGAGGACTCTTCTGTTGTATCCATTCATGTTCATTCTCATTATACGACCTCCTCTTCGTCCACTTGTTGCAATAAATATTAATCTAAAACAAAATATAAAAACAAATTATGATGTTATGATGAGTAATAGACAATAGGATACCTTTCTTCCGGTACGACTACAATTCCTTGTGGATGATCAGTTTCCATTCCAATAAGAGTCTTTGCACCAGTTCTTAGTGACATTACTTCTACTTTTTTGGTTGTGGAGTCAACCCAGTATAAGTTCTCACCAATTGGATCTAAAAAATTAAATTAAATTAAATTGATGAAGAGAAATAAGTAATTATTTTTGTCCTTACCAAGACTCATTGATTTAACAGATTCCAAATGTTTACTTGAGAGTGTCCTAAGTTTTTTAGTTGAGAAATTGTATTCATAAATAGATTTCCAAGTGAGATCACTAATAAATATGCTATCATTGATTGGATTGTATGTAATAGCTCCAATATTCTTAAGTTGTGATATTTTAATCTCTGAAACAATATCAATGTCCCTTCCAATACTATCAAATGGTAGAGTTTTGATATAATTATCATGGGCTATTATGAACTTTGGATGGGATTCATCATCTAAAATAACAAAAAAAATTGTAAAAATGTCTAATAAGGTTTATTCAAAATTATAATTTTACCAATGCAATTTTTCTGAGTGTTGTCCAGTTTCAATCCAGCAGGGCATTTGCAGGCATAATTTTTTCCAGCCAATACACAAATATGGGAGCATTTACCCTTGCAAGAGTTTGTTCGAACTTTAGGTTGAGCAGCAGGATGATAAATTGCAATTCCATTGATTTGTGTATTAGATTTTACAATTGGATGAATGTCAGATTTGCAAGAAAACTTTGTACAAACCTATTCATTACAAAAAATAATAAATTAAGTTCAATAAATGCGTTAGGAAAGGAAGTTAAGTTCTTACTTGTATTTCTTTAATTTCCCAATCACTCCAAAAGATAAAATCACCAAAGACCTTAAGACTAAATGGATGTTTGACCTTGTCCATATTAACGAGTTGACGATCATCCCCGTAGAGTGAAGATGTCTCAATTTTATCATGATGGGCATCAGTCCAGTATAGACGGTTCCTTCCATGATCCACAGCTAAGGAGTTTGGCCATTTTATATCTTCTGTAATAATTGGTATTGCGCGTGAACCATCCATGTATGCACGCATGATGGATGATTTATCTCCCCAATCAGTCCAAAACATAAGTCTAAAAAATATTAAAATTAGAATAATTTATTAAAATGTGTGAATTTAATGTGAGATTACCCTAAGCTTGGATGAAGTGCGATTTCTCTTGGTTTATCCATGTTCAATTGCCAAATGAGGACAGTACACATTTCTCCATCTCCTTTGCAAACAACAATACGACTTCTATTTGAATCTGTGATGTAAATATTCCCAGTAACCCAATCAAAAGTAATCCCTTCTGGCATCAGTAGTCCTAAATACAAAATAATAAATATCAACCAATTATATTTGAGTAACTTTTCCTTGTATTTTCTAACCAGTGTCTACGATAGTTTCAATCTTCTCCTGTTGATTGATTTTGGCTCTGAAAACTCCTTCTTTCCCTTCAGTGACATCAGTCCAGAATACATAACCACCTCGAACATCAACAGCAACACCCATTGCTCCAACTTTATCAGCGATTGAATACGTTGAATTTGTTTCAGTGTTAATAATCCTTATTGAATTCGAGAGCGCATACGCAACCTTGATCGTCGTTTCTAAAAACAAACAAAATATTGTTATTTACAGTATTTAAAAAATTAAAAAATACTAACCAATCGGTAAACACGATCTGTTTTGTTTTCCAGTTTGGAATTCATCAAGGCATGAACATGTGAAATTGGTAGGGCTTCCAGGGATCTCCTTACAATTTTGTGAACAAATATCCCATTTATCACAAATCGATTCTTTTTCTCCACTCTCCACAACATTAGAATTTAGAAAAAGATAAAATATTGTAAATCCTAAACTAAGAGTCGCAAAATTAAATTCCAATCTCTTCAAATAGGCCCTTTGGACCATTTTAACAACCCTTAAAAGAGTCCACGCCCACAACAAAACCAAAATTCACAATTGAATTTAAAAGGTCTGTTGAGGTCGAAGACGAAGAAGAGACTGGAATGAAATAATTTGATTTTGAACCAAGGAGTAAGTGATGATGGATGGATTAAAATTAAAACGGATATTGATTCATTCGATCCGTCTCTCTTTGGTTTGATAAAAACCATTCAAGGGCAGATCCAGAGTCAGCTTCCTTCTCTAACATTAAGAAGATTTTTATTCTGTAATCTTCCTTCACCCGAAATGTAATCTTAAAGTGATAAAATTATAGTCTTAATTTACTGAGATTAATAGAATTTGAACCCTCCTCGTCTGGGTGTCGTGATCGAAGGGCAGTAATTGGTAATATCCGGTGATGGACGTGGAGTCAGTTACAATGACTAGTTCATCCCCGCTTGTGATTGGTTTCCCGATACGCCTACTTGATCTTGATTTGAGTTATTGGGATCTTGAGTCTGTTGAGATGAAGGGGGTCTAATATATATAAAATTATATAAAAAGTATTTAAAAAACTTCAGCAGAAGATTATTCAATACCTGCTAGGTTGTGTTTTTGGTTTGGGCATTTTAGCCAGTAGTCCTTGGATTTCTTTCTTTTCATCGTAACTTCGGGCTAATTCGTAATAGCTAAGAATATATCGACAAATCTCTTGAATTTTTTCCATGTCCACACCTAAATCTGCAAACCATGATTTTAGATCCTTTTGCATTGCCACACAAGACATCTGTAAACACGCTA
The DNA here is from genome assembly GCA_034699725.1 of Friesea truncata. Lineage (NCBI taxonomy): Eukaryota > Metazoa > Arthropoda > Collembola > Poduromorpha > Neanuridae > Friesea > Friesea truncata. Next base: position 21,272 of record JAQGCN010000202.1, read on the forward strand.
GTTTATAAAAATGTAAATATTAAAAACCAATCCTTGTCTAAATACTAACTTAAAAACATAAGTTAAATGTAATATTACCAAGTGCAATTTGATAAGGTGGGTACATAAGACAACAATCCGTTCTGAGAGAGTCATTGACCATTTTCCAAGCTGTTGGTAACAACTGCTCTTCATAGCCTAAATCTTGTACGAACTGAATAAGTGGACGATAAGGTTGATAAACATAAAGGCAACAGTCCATATTCTCAAGGAGGTGAAACTCGCATTCGAGTATTTGTTGAGTTCTGTATGGAAATTCTTGGGTGTATGCGTAACTAAACTTATTTTTAACTATAAACAACAAGAAATCAAGTAATTAGAAGCCTAAATCAAAACTTGTTGACGGTTGGAGTAAGGCAAGGCAACGTTTGCTGATGTCCCCAGTCGCATCCTGAACTGCCTCCCATAAGAAGTGAACTGTCCCACAAAAAGAGATTAATCACCCTGTTTGATGAAATTTAACACTGTGGGTCAGGGAGCACTTCTTGTCTACTTTGACCTATATGGTGATTTTGGGAGGAAATACAGCAACGATTTCCTTTGCCTTACTTCAGCCCTGCCCTTGTTGACTAAACTTACCAACTTGATGACAGGTATTAACGAGTCTGTTAGTAGAAATCACACCAAACTCTTCCACCTTAGACGCAAGAAATACAGCAGTTGGTGCAAGAAGTAAAGGGTCAACGCATTTAAGGGAATTTCTTGCGTAGAATCGTTTAAAATAGACAATAGCTGTGGCTATAACTTGCTGTCTTAACTTAAATTGTTCCCCAAGTACTTGGATAACTAAAAATAATAGAATAATCATAAAAAGTAGTCAGTTAATTCTGGTCCAGCACTCAAACAAATGATAAATTGCTTACAATTGCAAAAGAATATGAGAATTTTCTGATGTTCTTCTTCTGACATAAGCGTAAATTCAGGTGCACGCTCGCGAATAAGATCTTGACGATCTAAGATCCATTGTTGCCTATTTAGAAACAAAGATTAACAGTCTCGTTCGTTCATCGTCATCATATCATACATAGTTGTTAATTATTGTTTTGTTTAATTTAAGAATTACCAATGAGAACTCTGCCAGAAGTTTCCAGCCATTTATGCTTTAGTTGTTAAGTCAAACACGAGACACGACGATCCAAGAAATCTTCAAGTAAATTCAATCTAAGATTCACCTCACCTAAAACTTAATTTACTTGATTTGATTTACAAATTAAATTACAATTTTACTTTTAAATTTAAACACAAACATAAACACTTTCACTTTTTGACATTGGAAAAAAATAAACAAGATTTGAATTTTATGTTTAATTGGCGCTTGTTTTGTGTTGGATGAAGATGGCGGTAAGCAGACTCAAAAAATCTAACGGTTGTAAACGATTACGAAAAACTAAAAAATCATGTTTAAATTAAATTAATTTATTTTTATAAATTGTGGGTATGAATATGAATAATTGATAGGATATTTAGTTTGTGTAAATTCCACAGTTTAGTGGAATGGTCGGGTGTATTTTAGATTTATCTGTCAGTTTTACGACATGGATTTTCTGTCCGCCAACTCGCTCATTGCGAGATATATTTCTGTGGGAAAATCAGAGTCAATTTTTTATCAGGTTGACCTTGGTCAATTGATTTGATTATTTTGTGTTAGGTTGAGGTTAGGTGACAGGTGAGGACGTGGCATTTTATTTAGTTAATGGAAATATTATCTTTCTTAGGTAAATTCAAATTGAAAACCAGTTTTTATTGTTTTTTCTAGAACACGAACGAAGATAAGTGTCAACCATACCAAAACCAACAACCAAAGAAATCTAACCTGGAGGAAGGAGGCCGCTGCTTTACTACTGCACCACCGACCACCACAAACCAAAACCAACTGTCACAATTTTGCAAAAAGTATAAATTGAATCGAATAATCGCAGGAGCAACATGGATATGGACAATTTACGCTTTATACTATCTCCCCTTCTTAACAAGGAGTGTTTTGATAAATTCATAATTGATTTCGACTTCACTGACGGCAAGTAATTTTTCAATATCAATCCATTAACATGCTTTCATAGCTCAAAAAACTGAAACTTATATTTGCTTTATTCATTCAATTAACATTTGAATCTTATCAATTTTTATAGTTCCATGTCTAAAGTATGGCATCAGCAAAGGACTTGGCCTTGCGATCATTTTTGGATCTGTTTTAGGTAAAATTATTCAAAATAAAATTATTCAGACACGAGACACATTGATTGAATTCTGATTTTTGTTAACAGTCAAAGTGCCACAGATAGTTAAAATCTTCAAAAGTAAGAGTGCTGCTGGAATAACATTCATTGGAGTTCTTTTGGAGCTTTTTGCAATGTCGTCAAATCTCTCGTATTCCTATTGCAAAGGATTCCCTTTCAGGTACGTTTTGTTTTGTCATAATTCAAATTCATTGTCATTCATAAGAATTTTTGTTGGTAAAATTGAAACAGGGAAGGGAAGGGAACCTCAATTTGAGTATTGTAAATACTTTTTTTTTTGTTTCTTGACACATAATTCGTGAATCCTGATTCTGGTTAGGAATTGTAAATTGTTTGTGCCTAAAATTCATATTATTAATTTAATAATGTGATGTTTTTTCCAAGAGAATGCGAATTTAGGAAACGTAAGTTTAGGTGAAGGATTTTCCCATTCCAACTCCATTCCATTTCCATTTTGTTTGATTTTAAAAGCGTTAGTGATGGAGTGTAGGACAATAAATTGAATCTTTTAGAATGAAAAGAAAAGGGAAAGGAAGTGTACTTTGGTTCTTAAGAGCTCACGGAATAACATAAATTTTCATTGGACAGGAAAATAGGTTTGTGAAAACAGTAGTTTGACAAGTTGGTTCTAAGAATTAATGTGACTCCCACAAGAGTTCAATTAGGTTGACTTTACAATAAAAGGGAAAATTGATGAATCCCGTCTTACAAAAAAACTATTCGGAAATGAATTTGCCATTTTCACTCTTATTTATCATTATGGGATTCTGGATAACACAAATCCATCAACCTTCTTCTTTACCTTTTGAACCGAATCAACCAAGTTTCCATAAAAAAAAGAAGTTATGAATCGTTTCCGTGTTTTACATCCATTCATTCCAGCCACTCCGACCCAAAAATCCGCCTCCTGTCTTTCAATTTGATTTATTAACGAGGACGATTTTTTTTCAAAAAAGAGAAAGAATTGAAATCAAAATCATAAATTAAACCAAATGGTTTCTAATGGAACTCCTCCAGTGGGGGAAAAAAGATGAAGCGAAATACTGCGATTCTCGAGAATCCTCTTGATTTTGTTTATTGTCTATTAAATGATTGTGGTAGATTTTTCGCAGATTCTTATGAATTTTTATAAAGCAAAAGAAAGAGTTAAAAAGGCTCTCATTGCAGAGTTAAACAAGTTTGAAAGTGAAATATGAAGATGTGGTTTAGTAATCTTGATAATTTATCTTCTTAAAATGAGTTTCATAATAAATAGATCCTTGTGTTTATGAAGTGGTGACGAAGGGGGTGAATCTTAAGTTGACGTATTATAAATATAAATCTTATGATAATGAGGAAAGACTTTTCCTTGTGTTTGTGTTTATAATTTATAAGATTACACTAACAACACTTTGTGTGGGCTATTTTTTAGATGAATATTTAGAAAATAATTTTTAAGAAAATCGAATTTTAGGATAGTTGAAGTATAAGATGAAGGGTGCCCCCTGCTGGTGAGAGCTACCTGCTGTTGCTCTCATTTGTCATTTTTCAGTAGACCTCCTATAGTGACTCCATGCTCCAAATCATCATTAACCCAAAAGAAAATCCCACTTAAGATACCAAGGCTCAAATATTACCTTTAATTTTCTTATAAATTCTTCCGTAATTTATTTTACGCCAACATCATTAATATTCTCTCTTCTTCTTCTTCATATTTTACGAAAATAAATCCTTAAAATTCCTTTTGTTCTCTCTACTTTAATAAATGCTCCTTCGCACTTGGTTCTCGTGTGCCTCCTCTCTACCTTTTATCAAGTTAGATAAAAATAGAATTATTAGTTTGTTTGACTTTGTTGCATAAATTCTTGTAGGTAGGATTTTGATCTGTTAAAAATCATCTTATTAGTTTTTTGTATGACGATTCACATAAGCAAGCATAGACGAAGAAGGAAACCTTGAAGAGATCAATTTAAAATCTGTCACGTTTTTTCTAGACTTTCTCATCTTCTTATATTTGGAATTTCTTCAGCTCGTCACGAGCACGTCGAGTCGACACGCTGTATACTGTAATCCCTTCAAGTAAATTAATTAAAATTATAAATTTCACACGCTCATCATTAGACCTTCGATAAGGATTCCAATTGATTTTGTTTGGTTTTGCAAATAAAATTCATTTGACTAGGAAAGGAATAAAATAAACATCACTAATTTCACGATGCAAAATTCGTAAAAAAAACTTAAACTACAATTTTAGTTTTAAGTTGCATTTTTGAAATAATTTTTTCAAACAGTGTCGAAGTTCTTCCAAAATGTTGGTTGTTTAACATTTTGTATGGAATTTAGAGACTATTGGTTGTTCCTGCTATAAGTTGATTTAAGTAGGGTTGAATTAAAATTTTCTTACGTGTGTTCGTTATGTTAAGTAAGAAGGTATAGATTGTTATTTTTGATTATTTGAGTTTAATGTTTTTAACGTGGGAAGATTATTTGTGATGTTTAGTTTCGGCTTCTATTGAGTATCAGGAGGGGGTAGGATTACTTCGCACCTTGAAACTGATTGATTCCTTCCGAACAAACGCAAAAACAACCAAAGTTATTCCCAATAATTATCATCATCCAACCCACCAACATCACAGACTTCATTTATATTTTTAATCTAAATTATTCATCATCATCTTCTAATCTTCTATGGAGTTATTTTCTCCAGAGATTGATTAATTTATATGAGAGACTTCTCTCTGATTGGTTTAGACCTTGACCTCATCCTTCCTATCTATGATACTTATTTCTATGATGTAATGAAAAGATGGGGATGAGACACGACACACAAGAGAAGTTGTATTATTATTGAATTTGTTTTTGGTTAATTAGGACAAGAATTTCCTTATTTTTAACCACTCAAGCGATGATCCTTGGATTTTTCTGTCGTTCATGGGAAAAAATCGTGAACTTATTTTTTAATTTTTAATTTTCTTTGTTTCCATCCTTTTTCTACAGGTGGATTGGATTGGGAGTGTTCTATTGAATGGTAGTAATTGGACTTTTTGTGGTTGATTCGGATGAACTAAATCCATTGCATGACTCCTTTATTTAATCATTTTTGTTCTAATTTTAAGAAATCAAAAGAATGAATTGAAATTGATTTCCGTTTCAAATTATTAACTTAAACGGATATTTTCTTAATCAGGAGCTTCCCTTCTTATTTTGTCCGTTTAAGGTTTTATAGAAAAAGTAAGACAAAGAAGGTCTTCCAAATCCAATTTGATTTCACAATCTGCAAATAATTTTTAAGATTGGGTAATTAATTAATGTTTATTTTGTTTGTTTTTTAGTGCATGGGGTGAAGTATCGTTCATGGCGGTTCAGACGAGTATAATTGCTGCTCTCGTTCTAAAATACTCCTACAACAGCTTATTGCTTCCTATAAGTTTCTTTGTTGGATACGCTGCAGTACTTTATAGTCTTATTTCTGACCTAACACCAATAGATATCCTTTGGTCAATGCAAGCAGCAAATGTACCAATTATTGTCACAAGTCGGGTAAGCCAAACTTGTTTTTCTATACTTCTCCCATACTTCAACATTTTATAAAATTCTATTTAATCAATAAGTAAACTTTAACTTCATTGTTTCTAAAAGCAGGAACGCCGTATATTTTTCCGTAGTTTCTAACGATAAGATTGGATAGGGAAAATAGTACCTGTACCATTTTTATTAATTTTAGTTTCCAAATAAAGGCATGGATTTTTATATAAAATCCATGAGGTTTAAATAAATAATTTTTTGGAAGTGATCAACAATTTATCGTTCATATCCAAAATTTTACAGACTTCTGGGGCCCCCAGAAGCCCGACTTCGGGCTGAATTTGTTTAAAATAATTTTCAAAAAATAACAGTAATATTTTCTGTTCATTTTACAATTAACAATTTTGGATATTTCTAAAAAAAACTTTCTAAAAAAAATTTCTAAAAAAAACTTTTTTTAGGAACAAAAATAATAAGTAACTAATTAACACTTTAGTGATTTAGATTCTTATAATTTGACTTTCTATGTATTTTGGAAATGAACAAAAAAATGTTCATTTGAAAAAAAAAATTCCGGATATTTTATGATTTCATAAACCCGAAATCAGGCTTAAAATTAATTTACGAAGAGAAAACTCTGAACAAGTGTGAAAATTTTTTTTTTGAAATGCTCATCGAAGTAAAAGTTTCAAATGCACATTTTTTTTTAAAATTCGCCTTATTTGAATTATTTTGGATATATAAATCATAATATTTTTTTTAAATGGACGCACAACATATATTTCCAAACAAGTTCTTAACTCCGGATTGGGCTTGTGGGATTGTTGAATAAGGTTTAGGATTTTGGTTTGGTTTCAAATTTCAAAGGTTGATTCACCTGATCCTTGTTTCGGTAAATTAGAAAACGATTAATTTCTAAAGGTGTTGAAAGATTGAACTTTTTTCTGTTGTGTTGGAGTAATGTTAATTTCCTATCCCTTCCTTCATCTATGCTTCCTCGCTCACACTCTTCAATCTTCAGTTTTCTTATGTAATAATAATTAATGATCTTTCATTTTTATAAAATTTTACCACTTACCTTACATGTTACCTCTGTTTTTTTTCGAAAAAATACTGCGGTAGAGATTTCATATTCTTAATTTACGCCTTTCAGGACCCAATTTTTTCCAGAGTAATTTTTAACTCCACTCTTTTCCAATTTGCGTTAGAATTTTCCTTTGTCGGATCAGGATTATATTTTTTAGAAAAAGGAAATGAAAGATTAAAAAAATCGCTTGTCAGCAGATCATTATTTAAAAAAATTTAAGTGGTTTATTCTTCATCTTTATATTTATTATTGTATTTTTGTGTTTGTTGTTGTTGTTTTGTTGTATATTTGGGTGGTATTGATCAATGATATTGATAACCTTATTTGTGACATTTATATTTATACTTTAATAAAATATACAAAGAGGAAGTGTCCTGGTGTTTAGGATTTTAAAATGAAATACAAAAGGTTAATCCCATCATATTCGACTGGGAAGTAAAGTAGGAGATGCGTGGAAGGGATTTTCTGAATTTTTTTTTCTCGAAAGTTCAATTTTTTAAAAACATTTTTCGATGGAAAATAACAATACTGAAGATTCACTGCATCTCCAGATTTGTGGAATTAATTAGATTCAAACTTTTTGAGATCAGAATCCAGAATCCATGTCCGAGTGGCACTGGCAAGATGTAAAGGAGAAAAAAATGTTTCGTACTCATGCTTTCGTTGTTGTCTTATTGTAAAATTAAAAATTTAGATAATTAGTTAAGTTATAATTTTGTGATGATAAAATGAGGGATGTTCTTTTTATTGTGTCATTCGTATTTTATTTATATTTTAACTTCTTAATTATCCTGGAGGTAGAGGGTTATAATTAAATTCTTAATTAATCATCTTCGTAGTTTTTCTTAGTGTCATTCTCCACCCTCTTCTCAAAAAAATTTTTTCTTAAAGTTGCTCACTATACCGTGGTTGATGGGTTCTCTTAGAGTAGTTACTTTAGTTGTGTCGTCTTACTACTTTCCCTTCAGGGTTTTTAAAATCAAATCCTAATTAATGATATAAGGATGACGATGTGAAATTCTACCTTCAGTTTTTGTAAATTATGTGCAGATTTCTTACATTTGATTCATAAATAAACATTTATATAAATAATTGTGCAATATACAAGATTGGCAGATATTGACGTTAAGAATTTTTCAATTAAAAATGGTGGTTAAAATCTTAAGATTAATCGATGCTACATTTTCTTTATTTGTTTTTGCAGATGATTCAAGCTTACGCGAACTTTAAGAACAAATCAACAGGGCAGCTCTCAGCTATAACAGTTTTCATGTTGTTCTTTGGTTCAACTGCTCGTATTTTTACATCAATTCAAGAGACAGGGGATATGGTTGTCATTGTTACATTTGCTGCAGCATCAATCTGCAATGCATTTATTGCATTTCAAATGTTATATTATTGGAATTCTCCAGTTGGACAAAAACAAAATTCAAAACCTCAAAAGGTAAAAGGAACTCAAAGTTTTGGAAATGTAAAAGTAAAATCAAGTCAAGGGAAAACAAAATTAAATAATGGAATTCCACAAGGATCAAAAAGTCCAATCAAATCCCAAAAAGATGGAAAGAAGAAGAAAAATTGAATTCCTTAAGTAACTTCAATACTTTCTGTTATTATTACTTTTAGCTGAATTCAATTTAGTATTAATTGAGACGAAACCAAAGTTTAGAAATAATAGTACAATGCCATTTATTTGTTGGTGAAGGATATTAAAATTCTATAAAAAGACTTCTATTGTTGTAATAATAATAATTGAAATAAAGAAAAAGGTGATGGAAAGTTTTGTATTAGAATGAAGATGTATGTGGCTCTGAATATTTGGAATAACAGAATTCGTTGTCCTGTCCAGTAGTGTCCAGTGGTCGTACGTAACATGACACATGAGTAAGGGATGAGAGAGAGAGAGAGAGATTGTAATGGAATTTTTATCTGGTCTGTGATTGGTGGATTGTATTGTCAATGTCAGTGAAAGTGGACATGTCGTTGAGTTGGATGAAATGGGGGATTTCCTTTGGTATTAAAAAGTGGTAAAGGGAATGGAATATCCTTAAGCTTCTGTGAATTGGATTTTTGAAATTGGAATTCGGAGATTTGTCATCATCATCCATTCCCAATAATTTTGTGGGCAAATTAATAATACCCATTTTTTAGTAGTGAGGATTGGATTTTCGTTGGTTTGGCTTACAGGGAGGGGGAGGGTAGGATTGAGTGACTTTTTTTTCGAGTCTTTGCTCTGAAGTGAATGTCAACTAATCCGGGCTCTTCTTCTCCTGGAAATCTGAAAACAGAGAGAAAAAGAGAGGAGATCTCATGATAAAAAAGAAAGAAAGGATTCTTCTTCCTTGGGATTCAATTCACTCATCCGACTTTCTCCCTCTTCTTTTTTTCCACAAAGGAGAAGGCTCTCCATATAAATTACGTCTTTTTAATTGATTCCAAGGTTCAAAGAGAGAGAGAGAGGATGAAGATGAAAATGATGGAGGGAGGAGAAAGTTGAGTGGATTGAAAGTGAAAATTCTTAAAGTCCTACCTCTTAGATTAAAAACCCATTTATTATCATTGTAGGGATTTAGAAACAGTGTAGATCTCTCATAAAAATAAGGTTATTATGATGATAGGTGACAATGACTGATGAGGTTTTATTAAAATATTTAAAATTTTAAGATATTAACATTAAAAAATATTTTGAATTTATATAAATTTAGATCGTGTGGATGAGTGGAATTAAGTTTGCTTTCACTTATCTTTTTAAGGGTCTGAGTAGACCGGATCTCCGGTAAAAGTTTTGGTTCCTGAGGAAAAAGGAAAGAAGGGGGAGGGAGAAGATAGACAAAAGGAGGGGTCACATTTACTCCAACTGAGACAAATTGGATTAGAAATGGGATGTGCACGTGGAGGATAAGAGAAAGAAAAAGAAAAGAGCAGGCGTCTTTATGAGAAAGGGTTCACTACTTTCACTCCTTCAAATTTTTAAAATTATTTTAAAGGATTGATTTTTTTTCTCAACCACGTACCCACGGTGGAAGTAAAATCTAAAGTATTCGTGTGAGGTTTTTGACCTTTCGACCTTGGCGTGAGAAATTGCGTGGAATATTATAGATAGGAGTTTAGATTTATAAGGGATTGTTTCACATAAATGTAGATGGGTGATGGGTAGTTGATTTTTTTTTGTAGAGTAGAGTACAGTAAGAGAGAGGAAGTAGGGAGAGAATTCAGAGAAGTAGAAAACTACTTCCGGTTATTTCGAATTTCGTACCTTCCGGTCTGGAAACCCGGAGAACCGGAATTAATTTGCATTTTTATACCCATTATCTCCTATTTCTGGATTTCATTTCGGAAGTTATATCATGATGATCATGACTCAATAAAGATATTTCATGTAAACTTCATTTTGGAATTTAATTTCTGACATGAATAAACTAAACACTTGTTCCTTTAAATAACAGGTGAGCAGATTCAATTGATATAAAATAAAATAACCCAATACAACGTTTTAGAGTTTCTTGTATAATTTTTTATCTTACTTTTTGATCAAACTCTCTCTTGTCAATTCTGATTTGACTTTTGACACGAGAAACAAATTGATTGATTGTTGGATTGTTGTTTGTAGTGTTTGGTAATAAAATCTGATTAAAAATAATTTGAGAAAAATAGGTTTTATGAATTTTGTTTCTGTGTAGAAAACAAATCAAGACACATCATTTCATGAAAAATAAATGATTTACAAGGCACATGCCTAAAATATCTCTGGGAAATGTTCCTAGGTCAAAGTTGAAACGTTGTAATGTTTTTCCAGAGTTATAAGAGTGTTTGTATTGTTCTCTCTGTGTTGACGACGGTTGGAAGGAAAGGGTGACCTTTTCTAAGGTTGACTTTTGTGGATGATTCATTGAATTTCCTTGACTTCTACGGAAGGAAATCCATTTGTTCCACTCCAGAGACCGAATTTGCATTCATCTTTTTCAACCCTAAAACTCCATAACCACACACTTCCACTCCACTAATGAAACTTTTCCTAATTTTATTTTTTAAATAGAAATTAAAATAATTTTAAACTAACTTTACAAATGTTTTTTCAAATGAATTGTATATTTATAATAATGAATATTGTGTAAAATGTGTATCTGAAGGATGATTTGGTTTGTGTAAGTAATAATGAGATTTTGTTGATAGTAAATCAGGATATTTTTTGTTTCTTATGATGTGTGAAGGCGGTTTGTTCAGTAAATCAATTTTGATGTTGAAGAGAAAGGTGGGTCTTCTGTAGATTTTTATCAGATTTAAAATTCTCAAGGTAGGAAAACTAATATGTACATTACAAATACAAAGTGTTACATTACATCCTATTAGAACAGGAGCTCAACATTTAACATTACTCCTTCATCTTTTTCTTATGTATGTATAATTGGAATATCCAAAAACCGGTTTACCCTTCTCTTAATATGTAAATTCAAAGAAATTCAGGTGTAGTTAAGTAGCAATTTCTCACAGCACGACTTCTATTTGCTGAAATATTAATTTGATTTCTTCATCCCCTCCTTCAAATCTTCTCAAAATCCATTTTTCTCTTTCTAAATTAAATATATTTAAGCAGGCTAAAAATAAAATCAAGAATTCTGGAGTAACGTGTATAAGAAAAACTAAATGGTGATTGTAGCATTTCGTGACATACGAAAAAGATTAATGTAAAAAAAGTTTTCTAACTTTTTACCTCTTATAGTATTAGTAATTGAATTAATTTGAAGTTTTTTTTTCGCGTGGATTCTTAGGACCAAGCAACAAGTTTAGTATTTTCGTGTGTCTCGTGCTACAGTTCGTAAGTATAATCATTGGTGATGATAATGGTGCTACTGTGTAATAAAAGTAAGGAAGGTAGTGAAAAAGTTTTGAACGTGTTGAAAAGGCTTTGTTAAACCAATTTTATATGATTCGGAGTCGGACCCTCTAATCAATTTATTCTCCGAAGGAAAACTAAATTAGGACATGATGATGTATTATGCAAGACAAAAACAGAGTAAAGGATTTTCCCCGTATAACATCTCCACTCCATATTGCAGAAATATTTAATCCGCATTACATGAAATTAAATTATGCGTCCTCCTAATATTATTAATAAATCCAAATTCGTATGCGTGAGTCAATGCAAACTTCCGTTGTCGCTTTTCTTTTATTAAACATGAAATTAGTGTATTCCACACCCATCATCTAAAATTCGTCCTTGGTATTATAAATTAATAAACTTCAATCAAATAACATTTACAAGACAAATTTAATTTTAAATTCCTTCCTGGTTAAATTTTCAGAAGTGAAGTGGATAGAGAAGAGCGTGCGAAATTATTTTGCAGAGGAAGAGAGAGGGTTGATTATTATTAGAAATTTGGATTAAAAACGGTGATTGTTGTTATGATGTGCATGGAAGCGAGGAAACGACGATTAGAGGACGGAAGTCACTGAATTGAATTCATTAAATTAAAATCATTCCTTCTCGTCTCTCTACTAGTTGGTTCTCTTTCCCTTATTTAGCTTTTACTCATCAGTTTTTTTTAATACTAAACATGAAACATGCATAGTTATTTTAACTAAAAATAAATACTATTAATGGTCAAGTTAAGCTGGTTTTGCAATTTTTTGGTTTTAGAAACCTCGGATGTTTAGCTTGACACTTACGCTGATATTTCCAGGTTATAATAATGAATTTTCTATGTTTGTGTCGTCCATGCATGGCGTGATTTTATTGTGAAATCGTGAAGAAATCCAGGTGAGGGAGGTTGAGAAGGTTTTGTAAAAAGGTCAGATGCAAAAAGATCCTTTGAATCCAGGTGTTGTTGTTGTGTCGCTCCCTTTTTTTCCGGTGTAGAAATAAAAATGTCATCCACTACGTATTTCATAACTTTAGAAACTAACAAAAAATATTAGAGCCAAACTGTCTTTCCATGTGTCCAGTCCACCACCCTTAGGAAAAGTAAGAGGGATGATATTATGTCATGATCTTCATTTATCATCATTCATTATCTAATGAACGGTGTCAGGTGAAAGCCGAGAAAACAAAAGCCGAGAATGCAAAAGCCGAGAATACAAAAGCCGAGAAAACTAAAAC
>JAQGCN010000203.1:0-34231 GCA_034699725.1 Friesea truncata
ATCTTGCTCTTACTTTATGGATGCTCAAAGTTATGGAATTCTCAGCGGTAAGTTTTTTAAAATATTATTTTTATTCTGTAATATTTGATATATTATTTATGTATATTTTTTATACTATTTTGAGATATTTTGGCTCTGAATCCAGAATACACGAGATTATAAACCCATCCTTCCCATTTCATTTTGTTAACACAATAAGGTTAAGAACTTATGAAATGAAGAGGAGTTTCAGTTTAGGAGAAAGTAAATCTTATTTTTTCTACTTGAGAGAACCTTTTAAAAGTAATCCATTTCTTAGGATTTGCTCTTGGCTAAACTATAACCTTAAATTGGATCTTTTATAGAAAATCTTGTAGGAAATTAAATTTATATGATATTTTATACGTGAAAGAATTTTTTAATAGAGTATAATATTTCTCATGATTTCTTAATTTTTATTATTTTATTTTTGTGTTAGAATGGTTTAGGTCCATTAAAAGTTTTATCTGGTGGAATTCAATTGAGAGGTGAAGCATTGGTACTTCAAAATTTAATTGCATCTAAAATAAGATCAAGAAAAGGTCAACCAATACAAATTGAATCATCTAAAAATATAACACTGGAAGTTAGGAGTCCATACGGCCGTCTTTTGTCAAAACTTTCATTAGGCAAGCTTCACTGTTAAATTTTTAACAGTATTTTAACAAAGTATTTGTTTAGGTGATGAATCCGTTGAGTCTTTGAGTTCATCCTTGAAAATAAGTGACAGTCAAGGAAAAATACTTTTTTCAGCTGACAAGAAGGAAGTTTTAGTAGGAGCAGAGTCACTCCATGTCACAGGTGAGGTCTACGATCTTTTATGCGTCAATGACAACTGTTATATATCATTAATCCCTGTCACTCTCTTATTGAATTTTAAAAAAAGATTATTGACACATTACTTTTCATGTGATTCATATATTCAATGTCACAATTGATAGTTTAAAATAGTCTACTCTATTTGAAGAATTTATTTCATAGGAGAAGGTGGTGCAGTATTTCATGGTTCTGTCCAAACTCCTCGAGTGAAAGCAGATTCAGGGCAGGATTTGAGGTAACAAAAGATTTCTCTAATTACAAGGAAAGTATCATGTATCTGTAAAATAGAAATATTATACTCTACCCACAACGTCCCTCCAAGTGTTTAACTAATCCTCAATTATTAACATTATTAGACTGGAATCCCTGACAAGGTCCTTGGATATCTCAGGAACTTTTGGTGTATCCATTGGAGCCAGTGCTGGTGATATTACAGCATCATCACTCGGTGATCTCAAACTACAATCACAAACAGGAACTGTAATACATTATTAATAATTTTTTATATTTTAATGATTGATTAATAATTATATAAATTTTATAATTTAGATTAAAATTGAAGCTCCTAATATATACATAACAAATTTAGAAACAGTGAGTTTATCCAATGAAAAAATTCCAAAAGCAGGTGAAACGTTTCAAAGTGTCCGTTCAAAGTTGCCACCAGTCCCAATGCCAACAATATACCAAGTCTGTATCTGTGAAAAAGGTCGTCTGTTTCTAGCCCCACCGGATGGAGATTGTACTGCTGATAATGATGTGTGCAGATAAACAGTTTAATAAAACCATTTCCAATTTTTTAAACAAAAGAAGAGTTTGTAAGATTTCTATTTCGTGCTCGTGTAAATGTTTTGCATGTTTAGAGTCAATGAAATCAGGAGTGGAAACTAAAGTGAGGATCCTTTTTAAACAAATGGATCTTGAACACACAACATACTTGAAAAAAGAGACAATGGTAATTTTATATAAGGTGAAATAAAAGGTGAGAGTTTGCATGTAAAATTTTGTGTTTTGGTAAATTAGAATGGGGATGAGTTTTTCTGTTGCGTTTTTCATGTGAAATGTTTTTAAAGTGTAGGATTAGTAGAGTGAAAGTTATATGCTTTTGTTGAGATTAGAGGAGTGAGCTTTCTCTCTTGAGGATTCCAAGTTGAAATGTTTCCGTGGTGAGAAATTAGCATTCATATGAGTTTCAGGAGGATACGCTAAAATTTAAAATCTCATGAGTTCTATTCTCACTTTCTAAATAAAAGGATCAGCCTCTTGAATTCTTACTTTTCAAAAATCAAAAATTCTTTAAGTAATTTACATTAATTTTTATTCTAACTACTATTTTTGGATTACAAATACAAGATAGTATTTTGTTTGTTTTCTGTTCAGTTTCTTGAAATTAGTCTTCAATTCTCTTAGGAATGAAAATGAACAGGAGAAAAGTGAAAGTTGGATAAAGAGAGAAAGGGGTGGAAAATCAGGTTTGTGTCAAATTGAATAAAATCATGTGTCGATATTAGACGTGAAATAACAGGAGGGACCTAAAATCAAAGATTTACTCACGAAAAAGTCCCAGCTGCTTTCACTTTTCTAAGAAACGGACTCCCTTCGCATGTCTTCTAAAAAATAACATCAAATGGTCTAGGAAAGAATAATGAGCCATATGGTTTTTCAATGACAAAGGAGAAACGGAAATTAATATTGTCTGATTGGGTCCGAGTTATTTTATTTACAGGTTTAGAAAAAATTTCAGCATAACTTATAGCGACCATTTGTAAATAAAAACTGTTTGCTCTTTAAAAGTTACAGATTTGCATAAATAGTCCCAAGTGGTTTTTGTATGACACTATTCAAAACTTTCTTATTGTGTACGTTACAATAGGTGAAAATTTACAGTTTGATCTTCTACCCATCTTTTTTGAAAAGAAATATTCTTTCTTTTTTGTAGAAAATTTACAGTTTTTAAACTTTAGAATATTCTTGAATGTGAAGAAAGAAATGAAAGGAATCTACTAATAAAATTTTATGAGCCAATTTTAAACTGGAAGATTTTTTAGATGGAGGAGATTCTTTTACTGAAGAAGGAAATTGCCCATTTCCTTTTCCTTCAACTTTTGTTATCCGTTGGAGAATTTAAGATCGGAAACTCTTTATACTTAACTTAAAACAAAAATTGAAAGTAAATGATATCAACTCTTAAAGATTTTAATACTGGATTCAATTTTCACTCTGACTATTCCTTTCTTTAGTTTTCGCACATGATAACAATCTTTTGTTTCTATTACAAAGATTCCTTGGTGTTTAGACAAGGCTTTGATATATTGTTCTATAAAATTTACAAACTAAAAGCAAGTTCAATTTTCACTAATTTAATTTCATGTATTTTTTAAAATAAGTTTTTACTTAAATAGAGAATACACGGTTGTTTTTAAATTGAAATTAAAACTTCAATCTTGGCCTGTCTTGAAAGTTAGGTGTTTGTAATTACAGAAGATGAAAGCCGGAATCTTTTATCATTTCTTTTCTTTTGTGTGATTGAATTTAAAGAAAACTCCTACCGGAAGAATGTGAAAAAGAAAACACATTCACTCCTTTTATAAACAAATTCTATTTAAGTTCCATGAAGTGAATAAATTCAAAATACATTACTCAAATCAGTTCCTGTTTTCTTTCATTCTAAAGGAATTAAATTCCATTCGACTGATGCTTTACTTGAAAAAAGGGAAAGTTATTTTAATTCAAGAGAAGACAATTTACGTTTACTTAATAGCGTATACAAATTACTTAAGAAACTGAAGTTGTAAAAAAGAATAAAGGTTTGGTAATTTAAAAAAATGGGTCGATTGATTTATATATTATTTTATGGTTTCAATTTCAATTCCATTAGAGACATATGCTCCATAGATTCAATAAATAAAGATTTAAATAATCTTATTTGACACCTTTTATGAAAATCCTCATGAAAAAAACGATGATCATATCCACCCATACGGTATAAGTAATTGAACATTGTACTCGAAGTAAAAGCATTGAAAAATCTCTTAATTAAAATAGGATAAGAGCAATAATATGCTAAAAAATAAATTGATACATTTAACTGAGTGTAAAGAATGTAATAATTGGATTCTATAAATTGTCATTTGTTTTAGGAGTTCTGTAGTAAATTCATATTCTTGTTAAGATGATTTGTTATTCTTAACACTGAATGAGTATTCTATGAAAATTAAAGAGAGATTTGCATATGTTAAATGAACAAATTATCAATTACAAGGTCTTCTAATTTTTTAACAATGGAGGTCTCTTTAGAATTCTAAAGAGACACTCACGACACAAAACATCCATAAGAGACTTAAAGCAAAAGTTTTGGTTGTATATAAAATATACCAAAACAATTGAATCCAAGTGCTCATGTAATTGATTGATCTTAAATCACCTAAAGTAAATAAAAACTTTTACTTGTTACCATCGATCATATATTTTTAATCCGATTTTTAACGCATGAAGTCATTGTATCAACGTCATATTGCTCAAAAATGTTGGCATGTTTCAATATGTCACAAATCCATCAAAAGTTTAAATATAAAAGAAAGTTTGTATAATAATAGCAAAAAAAAGTTACTAACTTTTACTACAAATAATATTATAAGTGTCATAATGTCATATTTAATATTTTTTTATTTTATAATTTTGGTACATATGTTGTATATTCTTAGAAATTGTGTAAGTTCGTTGCAACAATTGATTAAGAAAATGTAATATTTTACTGCTAGAGTGTTTATTGTTTATCATTACCTTTCACGAAATTTTTTATAAAAACCTCTGCTCTGCGGCCCTGTATTAAAAAATTAAGATTAAATTCAGAGAAATTCGCAAAATCAGCTGCTTTTATTATAATTCGCGAAGAGGAGGAAGAGACAATTTATTAGTTTTTTTTAATTATGAATGAAAATATTACTTACTAAGAGTTAGATTAATTTTAACATTTCATTCAATGGCAGGGTAAGAATTTATTTATAATATTTCATAGGTTATAATTTCAATTCCTTTTTTGTTCTCAGGTAACCGCTGCTGTTGTAGTAAACAAGCACTGTTGTTAACTGCAATAAAACATTCTTAAAAAAGATGGATGACCACAGTTATACGGCCGTTTATGTCCCTGAGTATATAAAGACTTAATTATTATTTAAATGCGTTGTTTAATTTATATATTCTATTTTTAGGTACACAGGACATCATCCTTCTGCTTCAATACTCAAATCAAGGCTCCGATTGTTACGAAGAGTATGTCAAGGCTAAATACTTTTATTTATTGGATATTAATTACCTTTACCATTGATTTTGTTTTAGTGCTGGTTTCGACTTTCTCGTCTTCAGAAGAGTATATTATTCATGTTTGTTATGGTAATATTAATATTTACTGTGATTGTATCTTCTTCTTCATGGATACCGGAAGAAGGTTTGAATAATCATCTACCATTACGAAAACAACAACAACAGGATGTTAAGACAAATATTAACTCTAACAACGAAATATCTCAACAAGAACAACCTTTAACCTTCACAAAGATTGATACGCCGATTCTCATCAATAATGGATTAAAAAATACGAATAATTGGGATGATTTGAATTTGGCTAAAGATGGTAATAATGAGTTAACACAAGATTCTGAAAATGAAATTGGAGAAGAAACTCAAGAAATTCAAAATAAAGTCAATATACAAAAAGTTACCGTTTCGTCATCGTTGCCCTCAGCTGCTTCTTTGCCATCTGCATCTTCTGCACCAGTTTCATCCAAAACAGATCTAAAGGTAATCATTTATTAATTGTAATTACTAGTCCAGTAATGACATAAATTTTACTTTTCAGAGTCGTATTGCAGAGCAGACTAAAGAAAATCTTAGGGCTATAATTAATTCGGATCCGGCCATTCCACTCGGACCTAAAAAGTCAACTGTCAAAATTACTCAAAGTACAACTGTGATACCCAAGGACTATATGAGACACCTCAAATTCGATGGTAAGTATATTCAATATTTTCCACGTGTTTTACTTTCATTTATGTTTTAATATCCAGGTCCACAAAATGATCGTCAGCGTGAAGTCGTTCGTGCACTTTTGCATGCATGGAATGGTTACAAGAATTATTCATGGGGTTATGACCATTTGCAGCCAATATCCCGAAAAGGTCAAAATTGGTTTGGTCTTGGGCTTACAATTGTAGATAGTCTGGACACCCTTTACATCATGGGATTGAACAGAGGTGAGATTGAGATTATATCTTTTATACTTGCTACAGGGTGAATAATAATAATGTGATTATTAGAATTTTATGAAGCTCGAGATTGGGTTGAAGACTCGTTGCATTTTGGTTCGTCGAGGAACGTTAACTTATTTGAAACTACTATTCGCGTTGTAGGTGGATTGTTGAGTGCATACCATTTATCTGGAGACAAAGTGTTCATGGAAAAAGCAAATGAGTTAGGATCAATTCTTTTTGTTGGATTTAATACACAGTATGTTTATAAGCTTATTTCTTGTAACTGCTATTTTTTATATTATTTTTTTCTAATTTTAGGTCAGGTGTACCATATAGTGATGTAAATCTCAGACAGAGAATTGCATCTGGTCCAAAATGGAACCCAGATTCAACAACTTCTGAAGTATCTACAATCCAACTTGAATTTAGAGATCTGTCAAGAATTACTGGAAATCCATCGTATGAGGTGATTAAAAACTGGATTTCTGTTTGTTTTTATACGCAAATATTACATTCAATATTTGTTACTTCTAGAATGCTGCTATGAATGTATCTCACATTTTGCATAAGCAAAATAAAGTCAATGGTCTAGTCCCTATCTACATATCGCCAAATAGTGGTAAGCAAATTTATATCAAAGGAAAATATTTATTTTTTAAAGTAACTTTTCAATTATTTACGTTTATAGGCAAACTACGTTCAACGACTACAATTACATTAGGTGCCCGTGGAGACTCTTATTATGAATATCTGCTAAAACAGTGGATACAAACTGGAAAGAAAATCGACTTGTTAGTCTTATTATTTTAATCTTTTGAAATAGTTTCTAAAAAAATATTTAATTGTTTTCAGTTTACGGGATGATTACTTGGCAGCAATTGAAGGAATCCGAGATCGATTGTTGCGAAGGACGGTGCTATCGAATTTGACTTATTTGGGAGAGTTAGAAGGCAGTAGTCAAAGTTTTAAACCAAAAATGGTATGAATATTTTGCTGATTGATAAATTGTGATCCGTGGTCATAATTTGTAAACTTTTTTTCTTCTTCCAGGATCATCTGGTTTGTTACTTGCCTGGTACGCTTGCACTTGGTCACTTCCATGGTCTGCCATCTTGGCACATGGATTTAGCAAAAGAACTTATACGAACATGTTATTTGACGTATAAGGAACAACCAACTGGATTAGCTCCTGAAATCACATATTTCAAAACTGAGGTACTTACCGTATTTTTATGAAATCTTATAAAATGTAATTATCAGTTGGTAAACTGTACAAATACTGTTAGTATTGTGTAGATAGCAATTAGAATACTTAATTTCGATATTGTATCAATATAAAAATTAATTGTAATTTTTTATGTTAAGGGGTTCCATGACGTTGATTTTTACGTAAAGCCGAATGATGCTCATAATTTACTACGTCCAGAGACAGTGGAAAGCCTGTGGTATCTCTACAGCATTACTGGAGACAAAATGTATCAGGATTGGGGATGGAATATTTTCACTGCATTTTTAAAATACACAAAAGTAGATCATGGATTTACATCCATTAATTCCGTATTAGATCCAGAAGATACGCGACCAAGAGACATGATGGAAAGTTTCTTCCTTGCCGAAACACTTAAATATTTATATTTATTATTTGAAGATAAACAAACATTTGATCTTAATTACGTTGTTTTTAATACTGAAGCTCATCCACTTCCTGTTTATGAAAACTAAGCTCACTATTCAATCAATAAAATATAATACCTGAATTTAATCTCGAAAAGGGATTTTAATTGTATTTTATTTCTGAATTTTCATGTAAAAACATTTTCATTATAATATTAATTTTGTAGTTTTCTGTTTAAAAAGTTAAACCAAGATCACCGAAGTGAATTGTGATTACGTAGTCGTTATTATACACTTTAGAAGCTATTGCACTTGTAATAATTCCCTTTGAACAATTAGCAGTTATGTGGAAGGATTCGAAAGTATTTTCTTTCACTAGCCAAGAATATGTTGAATGTTTAAATAGTTTGTGTAACTTTCCAAGAATTCCAGTTGCTTCGGATGATTCTTCAATTTCAGCATCACTTGAAAGTGCTACACATCGTATTGTCAATGAATTATGCTCTGGAGTAATCAAAATACGCTCTTTGTGACCACGGATTTTAACTGTAAGCGATTTTGAATCTGTAACTGGGTATGTATACTTCATTTCACCGCTGTAAAAATAATAACGTATTGATTTTTTATAAATGAAAATTGAAATTTTACTTACAGAGTTTTAAAAATTTCCCAACCCTTGCGGTAATGAGGAGCTCTTGGTCCCCATTTGGAACGTGGATAAAAACTGTTTAAGAATTTCTGCAAGAAAAACACAATTTACTTCTACCAGACATTTAAAAATTGTATGAAATAAAGTGAATTACTTCTTTAAACCCATCGCCTTCTGTTTTATGAATGGCATGCAATCCCCATGCAGGTAGCAATAAAACTGCAAATGCGACAATACACCAGCCAATTGCTAGAATATGATTGAAAAAGTGACTTATCTGAAGAAAATGCTTTAGTGATTATAACAAACTGCAATACCTGTGACATAACTTGGATATGCTGTGTTTTCATGTGTCAGTGGTTTTAAAGTTGCAAACGTGTATATTAACACAGCAGATAATCCAACTGGTATAACAAATCCCCAACAAATTTTCCAATACCAACCTGTAATATTTCATGCAATAGTTCATAGTTATTTTAATATCTAAGAGCGCATATCCCATACCTATTTTCACTCCCAACATAAATTCAATATCACGCGTAAACTTTGTAAGCCCATAAAACCATGCAACTACTGTTACTTCCATCATACAAAGAAAATACAGAATGAAATTTGCACCATAAAAATCCATAAACCTAAAAAGTTAATTTTAAATATTCAAATAGGCTTGCTACTACTTATATACAAATAACACTTACGTTACCATAAATTGACCTCCCTAAAAATGTAAATAGAAATATTCAATCTTTATCTTTATGTGAGTGAGCTTTACAAATGATATTAAACACTTACGGGAGTTACGAACATAATTCCGGTAGCAAAACCAAATATGCATACCATTAAAGTCATCTGCCATTTCTTAATAAACGGAAACTGATCAAGTAGGACTGTAATTGGAGCTCCAGCTAATGCATTCGCTGATCCAATACCAAGTGTGAATAACATCAGAAAAAATAACACAGCAAATAGCTATTAACAGAAATAATTAGAAATTATTCTAAACGTTTATATTTTTATTTCTTTTTACCTGAGGTACCCATGTAAATTTTGAAATAGCACTAGGATATGATATAAACACCTAAAAATCATAGTTTGCAGTATTTTAATATCTTTTTGTTAGTAAACCAAAATTAGCGTCTTAACTTACAAGTCCAGGACCTCCCCCCATCTCAGATACTGCTACACCAGTGATACTGGATAAATGGCCGAGTACTGCGAAAATCGTTACTCCAGCTAATAAGCTAGTAAATGTGTCCATGAGACTGATAATTAGGGCATCCCTGTTGAGTTAATATTATAAGTCAAATATTAACTAAAACTTTTGGCACGTTCAACTTACCTGTAAGCTGGATGCCTGAATGGGTTATAAGATGAGAACATTGTGATAGTCCCAGTCCCAGTTCCTAAGCTAAAAAAACACTGTCCGACTGCCGCATACCAAACCTATTCATGATACATAAATTTGAGCATTCAATATTTATATAAATCTGTAAGAAGAAATTTTAATGCATTCTTACCGATGGTTCATAAATTTTTTCCCACTGTGGTGTTATAAAATAACTAATTCCAGTCCATGCACCTTCCAAAGTTGCTCCACGTATAAGGAACGTAAATAGCACAACTAATGTTAATAACAATACATTAAACTATAAGTTCTAGTACTATACCAAACGTAGAAATGTACTTACCATATGGAAATATTGCAGTAAAATAGGCAACCTTTCCAGAACTTTCAACACCTTTAACCAAAGAAAGGAATATGAATATCCAGGCAGCTAGAAGACATAATGTAAGTTCCCAAATAGGCCATCCAATCCCATCGTCTATATTCGTCAATTGCTGAGAAA
Source organism: Friesea truncata (assembly GCA_034699725.1). Classification (NCBI taxonomy): domain Eukaryota; kingdom Metazoa; phylum Arthropoda; class Collembola; order Poduromorpha; family Neanuridae; genus Friesea; species Friesea truncata. Next base: position 10,197 of record JAQGCN010000203.1, read on the forward strand.
CTTCAACTCTAAATATAAGGTTATAATATTAATATTTACTATTGTTTTATTAGGAATGCAAATAATCCAGTTACTTGTAATAAAAATCTGGTGCAGTATCGTTAGTACAACCTATCCACTCAGGTTTACATTCTGTCCACGGTAGAGTTTTTTGAAATGAAACTGCGAAATAGTATATTGTTGTAGCGATAATGGAACAATAATACGAAAGTGTTACAAATGCTGCTAGTATTCCTATATATCCAATTCCTAAAAAATGATTTCACGCAAGAAATTACTTAACGTCTTTACATTAAATTAGGATTGCAATACCTTTAAAAAAGGGTGCTAAAGTCCAAATTTTTACCGAGCCGAAACTTGCAAACTGCCCTAATGCCATTTCTAAGAAATATATTGGCCTTCCAATGAAAATAAGAACTATAATATAAGGAATTAGAAAAGCACCACCACCATTGTCAACTGCAGTTTTAGGAAATCTCCAAATATTTCCTAAACCAACTGACATAGAAATACAACTAAGGAGAAATTCAATGGGAGAATCCCAATTATCACGGCCTTCAACTCCAACATCTTCTTCTGCTATTGAATTATTGTTACTAATTGTAGAAATTTTTCTATTTGAGGAAACGTTGTCTCCATCGCGTTCAAAACCACCGTTATCGATTCCTACCTCCTGTAATATGACAAGAAAGAATATGTTTTTATGAAGTCACACTAGAAGAATGACATATATTTACAGTCAAATAATTTTGACAGATTTCAATCAACAAAATAAAATCACGAGAATGACAAAAAATAAAGTTTTATCTCATCAGTAGTGTCGATTGTTTTGAATTTTATTATGATAAATTCTTTTGTTTTTAAAAATTTATTTTAAATTAATTAGAATGTTTAATTTAGGAGTTTATTTTAAATGTGTGTTATTACTTACAAGGTGAGAAGGCTTCCACTTTCCCGATGATTTTTTTCGATTCATTTTCCAGTTGTGTATGCCTCCGATGTAAATATGCAATGAATAGATCGGCGGATTTTGCTATGAGAGTAATCGTTGGATTTGTAAATCTAGTACTTAATGGATTGTTTGAGATAATCAATAGTTAAAAATTAAAATGATAATAGCATTCTGGAAATTCAAAGTGATTACATCATATAATTTTATCCTACCTAAATTTTTAATTGTGATCATCTTTTTATCTTTCAATTAGCTATGATGTAATATCAAACGCAAATCAAGGATTTTCAATATAATTCGCCTGATTGATTCACAGATTCCGACAGGATGACAAAATACCTTTTTGTTTAATGTTGATAAAAATGTATACGACAAGGGTGTCAAAGGTGGTTCCTTCACCTTTCTTTCACATGATGAACTTTCACTTTATATAAACTGTTTACAACCATTTTTTAAAACATTTCAATGCTAACTGTCATGATAAGAGAATAGTAATTAAAATATGATTGATGAGTTAAGTGTAAATGAAAAATCAGGATTAAGACGTTTTTATTTTATAGACAGCGAAAACTTTTCATACAAAATACAAGTATTAATTATAGGAGTTCTATTTGCATACCAGTGATAAAAGAACAATATTAATTTTCATCCCGATCCGAAAATTACGTAAGATTTATTACACATAAAATCTTTTTCATTTTCCAAAATATATAGATTAATAGTGGAAATATCCGGGAATATTCCGGGATGTGAAAAATATACTGAACAACAAAATTATTGTAGCAAAATAGTCTGGGTACTATTGTTTATTAATATTTTAATAAAAACAACACAATATTCCAATTGCTTAAATAATTGATCAATTTATTTAAAAGTAACAAACAAAATTGTAAACTTGTGGTTTACAAGTTGTAAATTGATTAATATGTTTTTAAAAAATATGAATTTTAGATTTTAGATTTAGATTTGAATTTGATGTAGTATTAAAATTGAAACATTGGCTTAGTAATGGATGTTTCTTTAGAAAAATAGAATTAAGCCTTAAGACGCTGCTGCTGCTCTATTTTTTCCACCAACCATTTCAGCTCTAAAATTTTAACGGATAACTAAAGATTATATTCATTGGGGTTTGTCCTTCACTTTAGATAATAAAAGTTTTATTGTGTATATACCACCAGTGATAAGATCATAGGATAAACTTAACATTAACCTTTTCATTGTAATATTTTCTAAGGAGATAATATTCTTTCACCAAATTTTTAATTTTTATTAATTCAAGTATAAGCTATGTGTGCAAAAAAATTAGATTTTAGTCTGTATTTAGTAACAAATTATGAACTTAACAACTCAAGTCGGAGTTTTTTGCAAACTATTGAAGAAGCTATTCTTGGGGGAGTTACGATGGTTCAACTTCGGGAGAAACATTTAAATACCCGTGATTTTATCGAACGTGCGAAAATGGTCCAAGATATAACTAAAAGAGTAACTTAATGTAATTAAAATGGATAATAATATTGCTAATTCCAACTTTTGTATTTATAGTATCGTATACCTTTAATTATCAACGACAATATTGATGTGGCAAAAGCTATCGATGCCGAAGGAGTTCATGTTGGCCAGGAAGATACACCATGTTGCATAGTTCGTAAACAAATTGGAGCAGACAAAATCATCGGAGTTTCGGTTGAAACAGTGGAACAGGCGCAAAAAGCAATTTCGGATGGAGCTGATTACATTGGAATACAGATATGCTATCCAACGTCCACAAAAACTTATAAAAGACCATTTGCAGGCCATATTGGTGTACGAGAAATCCTAGAAAGTATTGAAATAACTTCGAAAGTGAAAACGGTTGCCATTGGTGGAATTTCTACTGATAATGCAAAAAGAATCATAAGCCAATCAAAAGGATCAAACGGGAGATCTTTGGATGGTGTCGCCGTGGTTTCTCAAATAATGTCAACAGATCATGCAATATTAGCTGCATCTGTTTTGAAGCAGGAAGTAGAACAAGGCAAATATATTCCTGAAATCTCCAATTCACCCAGTCTTATTGAAGTATTAGACTCGGTAACAGCTTTGCTGGATTCTGTAAAGAGAAAATGCCCACTCGTCCTTCATCTAACTAACCACGTTGTTATGAACGATACTGCTAATGTAACATTAGCATTAGGTGGCTCACCTATTATGTCTTATGATGTAAGGGAAGCTCAAGAATTAACAAATATGGCATCTTCTGTTGTTATCAATATTGGCACACTCAATGGACCATTAATTGACTGTATGATAACTTCTGGTAATATTGTAAATGCTTTCTTCTTAAATTATACTTAATAAACTTTTGGTTTCAATATTCTCAGGAAAATATGCCAACGCTTCTAAGACTCCTGTTATACTTGACCCTGTTGGGGTTGGAGCTACAAATTTACGCAGAAGCACAACTCGTGACATCCTTAACTTGATAAATGTTGACATAATTAAAGGAAATGTAGGAGAAATTTCAGCAATTGCTAATATTGTCGGATGCAATCTTGAAACGGAAATCGGAATGCGCGGAGTTGACACCGGAGAAATTTTGAGCTCAAGTTTTAATCCAGTGGAACTAGTAGAAGCTGTTGCAAGAAGAGAACGTAAGATGATATACTGGTTAAGCGAATCCGGAACGAGAAATCAACAATTATGGTTTTTAGGCTGCATTGTTGCAATGACTGGTAAAGTAGACTACATTTCTAATGGAATCCTGACAGTTTCTATTGAAAATGGACACCCTTATCTTTCAAAGATCACCGGATCCGGTTGCATGGTTACTGCAGCTATAGGGTGTTTTGCTGGAGTTACTGATGATTACTTCAGTGCTGCGATTGCTGGGTAACCAATAAAGAGACTTTATTAAAGAAACACCAAAGGCTTATTTGATGTTTTATACTAAAAATAATATTTTCAGAATTCTTTGCATTAATATTGCCGCTGAACATGCTGCTGGACGAGAAGAGGTAAAAGGTCCAGGTACGTTCCGTCAAGCTTTTATGGATGAGGTGGAGCACCTTGATTCAAATTGTCGTATTGAATTTAAGTTTAAGGATATTACAACCTCAACAACTGAATAACTAATACATTAATAATATTAGAATACTCATTAAATACACCTGCTCTCAAGTTTATATAAAACTACAAAATGCCATTAATCTTCATTTATCTTCAAATCTGTAGTAATAGCAATTGATGTCATTCGCAAAATTTATAACATAGCATTTGTATGAGTTTATAAATAAAGAATTAACGAGCTAGTCTTTAAGTAAAACCAATAAATATTCATTAATGAGAACTTTTACTAACTTTTCAAATAACTTAAGTATATGTCAATATGTATCGATCTTGTGAGGATGATCTCTGTTTAATATTTCTTTGTAAACTTTGTGGTTGCACATTAATTGTTTGTATCTCAGGTTCATTATGATCAGTCCTTAATTCTTCTTCACTGGATGACCTGTCATGCTTCTTCCTGTTATAATGTTGCCTTGATTGTTTATAATCTGTATATTTCGTTGTGCGTGGGACAACTGAAGAGCTACCTGATATTGGAGGAAGTCGTTGATTCATTCTGCTCGAATTTCTATTAGGTGGTGTATGGAAGAGTCGTTCTTGCGTGATTGGTCTGGAAGGTTTTGTCAAAGAAGGAAAAAATGGGGACACAACCTCTGCTCCACGGCTATTTAATGATTCTCGTACATTACTACCATAGCCTCCAGAAATTGCGGCTTGAAAAAAATAGGAAAAAAGAGTCAGTTAAAATACTTTTTGCTTTTACAAATTTTAAAATTAAAGGAATTACCATTAAGAAAATGTCGCTGTCGATGTATAATAGCTTCTCCTAATGCTTTTTGTCGTAAACACCGGAGTAACAATGCTCCTCTTCTTTTTAATTCTGCTTCTATTTCAATAGACATTTTACTAACTTGTTCCTGTTGTAATTTACACAATAGTGTTAGTATTATCCTCTGCACATCAGGTAAATACTGAGTAGCTTCTTCTTCAACTTCAACAATACGACCTCGTATACGTTTCAATTCCTCTTCAACTTCAGTTTTCAGAGTTAAAAGTTTATCTTGTTCTGCACGTACTTCCTTCAATTCTATCATTACAGAATTTATTTCTGTCTTTCCTGGATCTGACTCTTCAGAGCTACCTAAACAGACAAAAGTACATTTTAATATCTAACATGATTTATATAAAATTCAAACTTACTTTGAATATCAACCTCTTTTCCAACCCTTAAATTTTCCCAATCCAATACCATAAGTCTTAGTATTTCACAATCGAGTGCCGACTGTAACATTGCACCATCCAATTTAAGAAGATCATTCCTTAGTTTAAATTCTTCATCAAATAGTGAATGTATCTCTTGTTTAATTGTATTTAATTCAGGTCGATCTCGATCATTGTTTGGAAGTGGCGTAGAATGATGAGGAATTGGTGTCTTTACAGGACTATGGACTATAGCTTGAATTCGTGGTGATTCAATTGGTGAATTTATGTCCGAATTTTCTTTTTCTTCTAATTTCATCTGCAGCCTCTTTACTTCGTTTCGTAATTCTTGTATTACGTTAAGACTCGATCCATCAATATTCGGAGGTAAATTAATGAATTTCTTTACTCGATTTGAAATGGCTCTTGCCCTCTGTGCGTATAATAATGTGTTACGAGTTTCTTCGTACATTCGAGATCCAGGACTAATATGAGCAATCATCGCAGTCTTACTTGGACCACCTAATGCTGCCTGTAAAATAAGGACAATTTTAATCATTATCAAATTAGAAGTTACTAAAGTTATACATCATAAATTGTAAATAAAAATATTTTTGCTAACAGCTCGAAACTTTTTGTACGGCATTTCTAAGTGTCTCAAAACTAATTCTTTGATAGGCTACATTTTGACTTGAGAAAAGCGTTTTTAAATACTAAAAGGAAATTGGTATTTGTTTGAATTAATGATATTGGAATTCAATTGAAGCAGAATTCTTAAAATATGGGATGGACTGACGGATGTTAAATAGGTTAACAAGTTTTAATGTTATAGAATATCAATTTATAGGAGACTATTTCCGCAACTCAAGTTAAACGAAATGAGTAGCAAAAACCAATAGGCATGTGGATCAATTCTTGTACGTCAACTCAAAGTTCAGCTAAAAGCTGGCTCGGTCCAATAAACCTATTTTCGTTCTTTGAATCGTTAAGCACAAAATACGGGAGAACAAAAGATGAAGTTTTTCTTATACTCGGATATGGAAATTGCAAAAAGTCACGACATCCAATGAAATGAAATAAAATCAGACAGTCACTTGGCTGTATTTAATAAGTTCTTGAAGAACTTAATTGTGATAATTCATCCCTGTAATTTTAATCCTTCTAATCTTTTGATCACTTTTAAAAAGTTATTTAAAAAATAAAAATTAGGACCTTATAATTTTTGGCTAAACCTGTTTCACACAGAATTATTAAAAGTTATTGTATAAAAGTTTTACAAAGGCATTTTTCCCGAATCGGACATTTTGTGTTATTTACGATTTTACTGTTATAAGAATTTCTCCCTTCTTGGTTTAATAAGCAACAACATTTCTAAAGTTAATTTGACAAGATGAATTTATAATAAAATATTCTAAATAATATTATAATAAAAGCAGTAAAGGTCAATATTATAGTTTGTGTTACCTTGAGTAGCCTTGTAAGTTTAGAGTCCCTGTAATTAATATATTTATCATCGCCTGATGCTAATGCTGTTATACAGTTCCCAAGGGCTAGAAGAGATCGATTAATATGTCCACCCTCCCGTAGTCTCACACCAGAATTCTACAAAGTACCATAATTAAGTATCGGAAACCGAGCCACGTGCGGTAAATGTACTAAGTTTATTTTACTTTTGTGTTTGAAGCACGTTCTGATCCAGCAAGATCGATAAGATACAATTTTCCTTCAATTTTATCTCCTGTCTTTATTTCCTTCTGCCTTACAGTAACAAGTAACACGGCATGACTTCGAGATGATGTCATATTTGCTGCAGTGGCTTCCATTGTTCTTGCTTTATTTCCTTTTTGCAATAAATTAAGCACTTCAATTGTGGAAGTAGTTCGAATCTCAGTAAGGCCAGCTACATGAACCTGATCTTTGTCTTCTCGAAGTTCAAGATGTAAACCAGCTACTGGACGCAAGAGATCTCGGATTTGTTCATTATATACCTCTAAATACGAAAGATATACCTGGAATAAATAAATTACAAAAAACGAATGTAAAGACGTTGGAGGAGTATGTTTATATTTAAGAATATTTTGGCTGTTTATATTGTTAATATCGTAATAGTAATAAATAATATTTGTGAAGTTAATTTGACTAAGTTATTGATAATATAAAAAATTCAATTGATTTTATTTACCTCTGTTTTAACAATACTTTGTTTGTTAGCAGCTAAATGGAAGATATCGTCAACGGCTCTTGCCATTATCCCAGGATTTGACTGAGTTCCAATCATTGTGTATGTCTTTCCTGAACTTGTAGCTCCATATGCAAAAATAGTAGCATAGAATCCATCAAGTACTGAGCGTATAAGTGGAGCTGCTGTGATTTTGTATACTTCTTCCTGAGTAACTGATTCGTCGAAAACAGTATCAAATTCATATTGTTGTTGTTTAGCAGGTGATATATTGTTGTTTAATCGTTGATTGTAACGGGTATTGTTAAATATTGTTCCAGTGCGAAAATGATGTTCGAGGTCGCCTGGTGATGGCGGAGGCTCAGTAAGCAGCAATACCTTAAAAATTAAACAAAAAAATTGCCAAAAATCGGTTCAGTAAGTTAGATAATTCTTGTTGCTAAACTTTTTCGAATTTAAGGTTTAGCCATGGAAGCCAACATCAAAAACTCATCAAAAAAATATAAGTAATTGTTTATGATAATGAAAATGTTTTCGTGTTTTTGATTAATTGATTTTAACTTGTCCTTGAATACCATCTTGTTTGAGGCGCAGAGTGTGAAGGCTTAATTTGACTACCTCTGCTGTCAAGTCCTAACAAAAGAAGTTGTCAACATTAGAAAATTATGTGTCTTCTACAAACGGTTTTTTTCCACCTGCTGCTTGCTAAAGAAAAACCTTTATAAAAGGAAGACAAAGAAATTTTGATCAATAGGAACATCTTGCTGAAGATTACCACACGCACGCAAAGGAAATCAAAATTCCATTTTAATCAAATCTAATATCATCCTTATCGATTTTACTACCAAGTTCAATACCAAATTTGAAATAAAAATCATTTCAGTTTATGCATAAGGAAAATTCAATATTTTCAATGCATTAGGCGTAATATTACTACCATTCTCCAATATTCTAATTTACCTGAGAATTCAGTACTGCCACTGCTCTTTGCCCGGTATGAACAACATTCCCAGCTTCAACTGAAACAGATGGAGGTCGTACTCTTACAGCAACCTACGAAATCAAAAATCATGAAATAAATTTCACATTCAAAGGATTATTGTTATGAAAAATATTTATATAATGAAAATATTCTTTGCATGAAAAGTGTATTTAAAGTATTTCATAAATTTTCTGTAAGTGTTTATTTCGTTCAAAAAAAACATTAATTTTGAAGGAAATCATATTAGTATCCGTTTGTGATAAGTGAATACAATATTACAATACTTAATGAATAAAGTATTATAATTGTTAGATTATAAAATTATTTATTTACTGAGAAATACTCAAGACAAAATCAACAACATTATTTTAATTGATAAATTGATTTGTAAACTTCATCATAATTAAAAATTCAATATATTGCCTTTTTAACAAGAAAATTACTAAAAGTTTTGAAGACGAGTTGCGTCACAAAGAAAGCTTTAAAATATAAGAAAGTGATGCTTTGTTAGCAAAAGTCTAGTTTATTTTGTGATAAGATTTTAAATCATTTGATATAGTTAACTTTCCCTGTAACTATCCAGTTTCACCACAACTGTATGTTTTAAAATTAAATTTTATACTAACTACATTACGAAAATATTTCACAATTTTAAAAAATTCCCAAAGTCTTTTCATTTTTAAACCAGGAGTGTTTAAAATGTAAAATAATGTGCGATAGACTTAAAAATTATTTTAATTCTGCTAAATAAAATAAAATAGAATTTTTTTTCTTACTGTTAATCTTTCATTTTGAACAACTTCTTTCTGAGTCATTATAAATAAATGCACTTGTAATAATCTCAGTGTTGAACTGGAGGAACTTTTGTTTTAAAAAAACAAATTATTGAAAGTAATGGACAAAATAAAAGCGAAGGTTAAAACTTTGGTCAGTTCATTATTCGTCAGTCGATATTTCGTGACTGAATTTGTAGAGTAAGAGAAAGTAGGATTTGAGTAAGTTGAATTTTCTCTTTTCTCCTTTCACTACAATTCCTATTCGCTTTACAACCTTCCCATTAAAAGGCAGCAGAGGACAGTTCTACATTATTCTTATTGTCAGATCATCAAAATCAATCATCAAACACGAATACAAATTATTATGCATCATATTCTCAACTCAACTTTAATAAAATCAATATTATTGATCATATGTCTTAATACTTAATGCATTTCAGTCCTTAAAAGAATAAAATGCACTACTTTATGAACTAAAATGTTCAGAATCAAAAATATGTTCTACTTGTTTAATTTGACTAAGCAGACCACTTTGACGACAATTATCAAAATGAGTTGTCGAGGTTGACCTAAATTTTGACACTCAACCTTAATTTGAGTAATATCGTTATTGTTCCTTATCCTTAACTGGAGAAAGTGAGTCAAGAACGAAATCTTATGCGTGACCTTACACTTTACAAGGTTAATCACTATATCCGTTCTTAATTTAGTTTTTATTATGAAATCCAATAAAAAATCTCATAACATCTACCTAATATACATGCTAACTGAATAATACTGAAAATTCACAGGTTAATACAAAAAAAGGCTAGCATGAATTCACCAATAATTGCACATTCAACATCATTAAAAATGTTTACGTCTTCAACTTTTAGTAATATTAATTTTACATTCTGGAATAAAACATTTCTTATTAAAAAGTTAATTAAAAAACCTTGTTAGTAAAGTAAATATTCCAGAAGCAATGCTGAAAACTACTTGAGATCATAAGACAAAAATCAATCGAAAGATTCACATTACAATTTGGTCATTCTACCAAAATTCAATATAAAACTGTAATATTACAACAGTTTCAAATTAAAGCATGATTACATATAGCTATCGTAATGTTGTTGTAAAAATTGTTGTTCAAAGGGTCTAGGATAATGTGGAAACTGAAAATTGGGAATAGCGGAAGAAATCCCGGGTATGTTGCTAATCCCCTGGTGCTCACGTCCATGATTGTACACATTAGGTGGTATATTAATAATCTGATTTCTATTCTCGTTTTCCCTATTTATTTCTTCACGTTCTTCTGCATTACGTTTAGGCTTTCGTTCTTTACGAGGACGAGGGTTTTTAATTGGCTCTCCATTGACACATTTTTTTGTTTTAATATGATTGTTTAGACTTTGTTTTAATGCAAACCCTTTATTGCAAGTAGGACAGAAATATGGAATATCTTTAGTATGTGTCCTTTCATGTTTCATCCAAGGTGATTTTGTTGTAAAACACTAAATAATAAACATATGAAGTGTAAGGAAATATTTAAGTCAAACACTAATCGTCGCACTTACTTTCTCACAAAATCTGCAACGATATTTTTTATGGACGCGCTCAGTTTCATGAATGTACTTAACATGAGTGTTAAGATTTTCAGCTGTCCCGTAGAATTTTCCGCATTGAGTACACTGGTGGTTCTAAGGAATAAAAATGAAAGTGTTTCCAGTAACAGTAAAAAACAAACAAAGCAATAATATGGTTTCTAACTTACTTTTTCAGTCTTATGAACATGTTCATGTCTTTTTAAATTAGACAAAAAATGGAAGCTGAAATTAAAGTTAAACCTTGTTAGAATTTATAACATTCCAAATACAAAAGTGACTTACGTCTTTCCACATTCTGAACATTGGAAGGATGTACCACGAGCCTGGCCAATTAAAAAACACATGAATCATGAATGCAATTTAAGTTATGATTAGAATTAGAATTCGTACCCTTCGCTTTTGTATTATTGCAGCATAAGTCTCTGGTTCTTTTTCTCCAGCTGCAAGCGCTATGTTCTTCTCTTCTTGACTTTTATGTGACCATTGATGCTTTTTCAGGTACTAGAATTAAGTTAGAGAAAATTCTATTAGAGTAATTGAATATTTAATTAATGCAAACTTACTCTTGGTGTTGCGATTGGTCTGCCACAAATATCACATTTCAGATCAGGAGGATGATCTGAATGTTTGCTTTTCATATGCTTTCTCAAAGATTTAGAATTCAGAAATGTTTTTCCACAAGCCTCGCAACTGTAAGCCCCAATATGTGCTCCTTTTATGTGATTTACCATTTGGCGATAGGGACATTGCTTGTTTCTCCTTGCAGTTGCGCAATTCAATACTTTTCCACACCCTGCACCACATTCAACATCAAAATCATCCTCATTTTCATGATCGATTCGAATGATTTCAATATTTTGATACAGTACACGTCCATCTTGTTCTACTGAAACTTCAGGTGGAAACTTCTCAGTACCAAATACACGAGCTTTTCTTAATTTATCTGTAATAGTAAATTTTGTTAGCATGCAGCTTCACATTTTATTAAGATGTATTACTTTTCTTGCCCCCTGGTGGATGCCTAGATTCGATGTGAATACGTAATTGACGAAGCTGACTCAAATTCTTTCCACATATCTCACACTTGTAAGCTCCTAAATGCTGACCTTTGATGTGAACTTGCATCTGAAAAAATTAAGCAAATATGAGTTTTAATAACTTTACATGCATTCTAAATGTGCCTTTTTAATTGTACAGACATACCAATCGATAAGCGCATTTTTGGTGTCTCTGAGCCGTTTTCTGATCTACTTCCTTTGGACAATTTCCACACTTTAAAATATATCCTCCACGGCCTATTTCATTGCTTCCATCTCTCCAAATTATTTCTATTCCTTCAAAAAATCGTCTCCCGTCGGATCTGATTTCCATCTCTGAAAATTCTTCAGTTGAACGGCGTAGTTTAGGAGTATTATCCGATTTGTCATTCTTTGAAATTAGCTGATTTCTGCATAAGCTGCCACGCGTCCTGTAACAAAAATAAAGTTTTACTAGTAAAAGTATCAAAATAACGAAGATAAATAAAAAATGGATTTCGTTAGAAGTGTTTTGTGCAAACCTGGGCCTTCTTCTAACTTCAAAATCACTATCTTCATCGTCATCTGGATCTCCAGCATCAAAATCAGAGTCAGAATCTTTACCTTCTTCTTCTTCGGGTTCATCCTTAACGTCATCAGTCAAAAAGTCATCTTCGACTTCAAATTGTGAAACTTCTACTCCAGTTCCACTTGTGTCAACAGGTTCTTCTTTTATTCTAATTTTTGACCTTGTGAGAGGACCATTCTGATTTTCAATCCAATCTTCACATTCTTCATTATTTAACACTTGATTTTGAGCATTGGAATTATGATGATTTGATTGTTCTGAATTTGGAGTAGTTTGGCGGAGCATACTCATTCCAAGATGCAACTGTACAAAACTGGGTTCAATTTCAATTATATGTTCATTCTTTATGTTGAATTCACATATTTTTCTTCGTAAAAGCTCTTTCGTCCTGTATTCTAGAAAGTTATAAGATCTTTTAGAATATTGTAATAAAGTACTTTAATTCTACATTTGATTAAGTATAATTATCTTACCTTTGATAGCTTGTTTTCTAAAAATTCGTCTAGAATTGTCCGATTTAATACTTAGAATTGCTTCTAATTGAGTTTGAGTAATAGTTGATTCTAACGATTTAATTTTATCTACAATTTCCGTTTCAAGTTGAACCAATTTTTCCCTTAGTCCTATTAATTGTAGAATTATTGTCAAACAAGAGCTACAGAAAGGAAGTTCAACATTTAAATAATGTAATAAATCGTATTTCACGTGAAGTAATCCACAAATTATACGAAGAATATTTGATTTTTCTTCATCTGTGCATGGTATACCGTGAACATTGAATGATTGTGAAATTAAATCAGATGGTGACTGAATTTCGTTACAAATCCAACAAAATTTTTCACAAGTAGTAGAAAATAATTCAGAGTCTACAGACACAGAGTCATCATCAATTTCTGATGTATCACTCATTTTTTAAAATTTAAATTAATATAATTAAACTATAATTTTTCAGTTCGGTTTATTTTTTTTTTAAATTCAATCAAAAATGATGAAATGCCGCTCCTTCTTATTAAAATTTTTCCTTATAAAAGTTAGCCGTTTCACAGTTGAAAAAAGTGATGGCGTCGTCACAAAATTACGACAGGGCAGGGTGACATTTTTGTTGGAATTAAACTTCAAAACTTTTACTTTTACTACATTTATTAATTTTAGGCTCTCATACGATTTTGTAATGACTTTTATTTAAAGTGGTAACGATTAGTGATTTTAGTTAAATAATGTGTAAGAAACGCTTTTAATTACGATGAATTCATATCCAAGTGTAGAGGATTTTATAAAAGTTTTACTTGATCTCAATAAGGCAGTGATACTTTCCTAGGATATACATGCATTTTATAAATTGGGGTAGCTATTTAAAAAATAATTTTATTACATTTATTGTATACATGTTTTATAGCTTTCTTTAAAGGGATTTTCTTACAAAAATAATTGTCCGGTCGTCAGGATAAATGACAAGTCTGTCCAACTTTGGCATCTTTTTCAATTGTGTCATATAAGCGATAGCTTGTATGTCCCGGAGAGTAGAATTTTGCAGGAGAACTTCTCGCAAATCTGAAATATATTCAGTGTTAAAAATTGAAAAGGAAGGTCTGAAGTTGTTGTATTACTGGTAAAATTTTCGAATGAAGCTACAAAACTTTTGGGTTGAAGGTTCTCGGTGCTAACTTCGTCAAAAACAGCATCCAAATCCTCATCATGACTATTATTAACCTCTTCGACGATCCCAGCGTTTCTCTAAAATCAAACCATTGAATTTTTACACAGACAAAAAAAAATAAGTATGGGTTTATCTACCTCATTGTCTGTAATATTTAGTGGTGGCACAACATGAGGTGGAGGTAGAGCTCCTCCTGTGAAAATTTCCCAAGCATCAAAATATCCATCAATTAATTCATCGTAAAAAGGGAGGTGAATCTTCATCTTTTCAACTGATGTTAAGTTGGTAAAGATAAAACGAAGAAATTCTTGGGTAATTTCTTTAGCAGTAAATTCAATTTCTCGAAGTACTGGGAAGATCGGGGGAACTTTAGGAATGTAACGAAAATCTTTACAATTAATCACTAGTTTGTCAAGATGGTTTAAGACTTTTCCAGAAAACGCAATACTGATCCAATCCGAAAGTAATGTTAATTCTTTAAGGCATGGGAAATATTTGGGAAGGCTGATGAACTCCAAAGGATCTCCTGCCGTATCAACTCCAATCATAAGTTTTTCAACTTTAGGAAGAAATGGAATGTTGAATTTATCAGAAGGACGTAAACATTTCTCGTAAAATAATTCAAAGAATAGTTTTTTAAGTAAACCAGCAGTACTTCGAAGAAGTGCTTCTGCACCCTTCATGACTTCGTTAAACTGATGTCTATTTTCACATTCCATGGTGAGTGACAAGACTTCGAATCGAAGACCAAGATCGGTTAATTCCTTAAACGCTTCGAAATTCTCAGGAGTTACATAGATTTTAGGCTGAATCGAGAGGATTGGAATTGAGAATCCATTATTCTTTCGCTGATTCAGCACCTCCAGTAGTTTTTTCAACAATCTGGGATGACGGGGATCCTCGAGCTCAATCTTCAAATACTTGAGTGAAGGACAACCACTGACCAAGACTGTTCCAATACCTTCTTGTCCAAAATTTAGCCAAACTCTTTCCTGAAAAAATGTTAAACATTGGATGGATGTGAGATTACGGACAAATTCGCATTCCTCCATGGTGCAATTAATCGGAAATGTTAATTGCAATTTGAGAGTAGTTAACTTGTGTGGCTGCTGAAGTAACTTCAGAAATTTTTCTTTTAAATTTTCTAGCCATTTCGAATCAGGTCGTAGGAATTTCCCCTTCCATTTGGCAACAATCGCATGAATAAATAGTTCCTTAACTCCTGTGAGGTAGCATTTCGCTAAATTATGATCAGACAGTGCGCCGAGATCTAAATTGATGGAAGGAAAAAGTGTAGGATCTAATCGGAGGTATTCCTTCAGACGGCGATTCGTGGCCAAATCAATCGTTTTATTTCGGTGTCGAATGAAGAATTCTGCTTCATCTTTCCAGATTGGACAAACAAAACGAGCATTTAACAAATCGCCAAACTCCATCTTTGACATAATGCAACGAAGCGCCTATAAACACAAATTATTTTAATACTCCACCTGAATGGTTTAATTAATAAACTTACACCATAATCATATGTAATCTTTTCGATAGCACACTGATAGTCTTTCTGAAAGATGTAGGGGTGATATTCTTCGTTCATCTTGAAATTAATTCAGAAATCAACTTCTAAAAACTCAATAAAACAAAGAAAAATGAAAGGAATTCGATTGTTGGCAATAATCCTTCGTTACCATTGGTTACAATTTAACATTTTTAAGATCTGTCATTCTGTCAAAGTAAAGAAATTTTTGTAATAACTACATCGTGTGCGTCTCGTTTAACGCGGTTTCCGATTTTATTTGGGTTTTCGTAATCTTTTAGTCAGAATTTCATCTTATGGAATCATCATGTTTTGTCTGTTGTCTGTTGATACAAAAACTTTAGACGGGATGAATGGATTATGACCAAATTTTGCACAAATGTCAATCAGGTCAAGTACAAGCACAGTTCAAGTCGAGTTTGAGCATAATCAGCCCCGCGATTATCTAATATAAAACCCCTTGATATGGATTTTTATAAAAATTGTTTATATTTCAAATAAATTGCTTTCATTTGAAAAAAGTTTTACTTAAACTTGTCAAATAATACAGACAAGATATTAATATACACAGTTTTACATAAAGAATATAAACTAGAACTAAATAAATGTACCTGTTGTGTTCACTTTGGAAGAAAGAATTTGTGGAGAAAATACACGGAATTCTTCAGAAAGTTGTGATTTGATTTTCTCTAAAGCAAAAATGCAAAATGGTTGCCATTCACAACTGTTTGGATGGAGTTCTTAGCTTACTGCCACTCCATGGACTCGTATAAAGTTTGTTTTTTGTGATAGAGATGAGCCACTTTTTAATTATAATTTGCTAAGTTTATGGGCGATTGATTGATTCTGCTTCTGATGGGAAATTCAATACAACTTCTGCTCTTTTTTAAATGATTTTATTACAGAAAAATTATTAGAATTTTTTAGTAGAATTATAATAATATAATTAGAGAACAATTTTATTTTATCTCTTATTTAAAAGAAAGGAGCATTAGCTTTAGCATGAAATTCTTTCGTAAAAATTATTTTACACTTTCTCTCTGTGAGTCCGATGAAAGTTTAAACGGAAGTGAAGTGAACTGTAGTGGACTTCTGGGAATAAATGAGAATAACTTTTTGGAAGAAGAATTGAACCGCAAGGGTAAGCATCCTCTTCTTTCCCTCCGAGAAATTCTGAGTTCCGTTTTTCTCTTTAGATTTTAGTCAGTCACTCACAGTATTCGGTTCTTGTTTGTGAGAAAAGAAAATCCTTAGTAAAATTCCAAGTTTCATATTTCTATTTGGATAAAACTAACCTAAAGATCTATTTCTGGAAACAGAGAAACAGAAGGAACTTCTCTTATAAATGAAACTAATTCCATCTCAGTTTACGTGATTTAGTCTCAGTTTTCAAATAACATGAAACTGAACCCACTAATCCAATAACACACTTTAAACTTTCACCCTATTACAAGTTTAATTGTGTTAAAATTTCAAATGGAACGTATAATCGCATTATTCCTCTTATTGCTTTCACAACAGTCAAAAGCATTGCCACAAGAAATCAAAATAGGTAAGTATAACAGCTTTCATTTATTTCTGTGCATGCTTGTTTTATATTGTTTTATTTGCAATGTTTATAACAATGCTTAACAATAAAATTGCTTAAACCTGACTTCGGTGTTACTAATTTAAATTGTGAAGTATTTAAGCTCAATAAACAAAACTTAACCAAACGCTACTTTTTAATAAATCCATTTATTTATTCAAATTAGTTTGACGCAAATTCTTCAGAATGAATGCAAAATTTTTGATTAGAAAAACTTTCCATATAAAGTATGGAGATTAGAATTTGACATTTAAAAATTGTTTAACAAATAATGGAGTGTTATATTTTTTTTCTTCCACTTCACTTTTTAACTTGGGTGTAGGGAAGAGCATTGTATCAATAAATATGACGAAGAAATGGAATTTTACAAGTGGAACTAAACTAAGTATTACAATTCTAACAATTAATAATAATAGGAATTAAAAGAGTTCTATACTAAAAACAAACTTTTTGAGTTAAGTTTATAAATCATTTTTTATATAGGAATTTTATTTATATAAATAGTGTGCAATTTGTGCAAGAATCTTAGTATTACAGGATCCTAAACATAAAGCTCTGCTTTTATTAACTGTTTTTAAGAATGATGAGACTTGACTCCTTTACTTTTTGTGTCATCATCGTTCTTACTTTATTATTGGTGTGTCTTCACATTTAAGAAACTCATTTTGAAGTTGAAGTAAGAAGGGAAAAGTGGGAGTTATATGCAGGACACGTACCCAATTTCCGTACGGAAGTGGAAATGAGAGAAAAACTTACTTTCATTTTTAAACCAGAATTTTCTTACATGACTTTCTCTCAATAATAAAAAATTTTGTATTGAAAAATTCACAAAGTACTAAAATATTAAATAATATCCGAGGAGGGAAAATCGTGTTTGAATCTTCCAGTTGTTTCTTCCCCTCATCTTAATTAAAATCAATTTTAATCGACGTTACAAGAATACCCATGATTAAATAAGTGCTGCATTATCATTATAGTTAGTGATACAACTGGAAACTCATCGAAAATTTCAACAAGATTGATAGTTCATGAAGTAATTGGCCTAAATTTATCTCAAATTAAAAGCAGCTGTGATTGGAAACTAGTGTCATCTGTGCCGGTCCAACGAACAACATAAATTCAAAACCTCCTGTCTCTGTTTAAAGATTCTTTTGGAAGTTTTTCTACTTTGGAAGTTTAGATGCCTTTCTTTTGCCCGCCCTGGACAGGTCATTAAGTTGACAAAATTTGCTAGCCGTTAAGCAACGCGAGAGTCCAGGCGGGCCCATTTACTAGGTGAGCTAAACAATTAACCTAATCGCTAATTCAGTTTACTACCCTGAATCTTCTCCTGTAGTCCAATTGATTCGGGTTCAAAGAAGCCATCATAAATCATAAGGAGCAGACAAAACCAGCCAGGCAGATGCCGAAAGTCTTCCAGCACTTCTTCTACATTGATACCAGATGAACAAAGCACATCCCACCTCTACAGACTCACCAGCTTCTGACCCAACTCAAAGATCCTCAAAAACAAAGAGATCTCCACCGTCAATAACCAACTACTTTTCACCAACATCCAAATCCACAGTAGGAGTGAAAAGATCTCTGACCCAGTCTTCACATTCATCAACACCGGAGGAAGTAAACTCTCCAAAGAAAGCCAAGATGGGTGGGGATACACCTCAATGGGCTAAACAACTCCTCCATGATGTTAAGGATGTCAAAGAAGACACAAGTGCCATACGGGAGCAAATTGAGGATCTCAAGAGAACCGTATCGGATCAAGCAGTAGAGATTGAAGCGTTAAAGAAGACAGTGACAGATCAAACATCTGAACTAACGGCCCTTAAAAGAAGCTATACCCGACTTGAGGATCAAGTCCGCAAATCTAACCTTCTTTTTCATGGTGTGCCAGAGAAGACAAAGGAAAACTCCCTAGAAGAAGTAAAATCGTTCCTGAATACTCAGGGGATCACTACAGCTTCCATTGATTCTGCTTTCAGAATTGGAAAGAAGATCCCAAATGCACCTAGGCCGAGACCCATTAAAGTTAAGTTTATTTCGCAGTCACAGAGGGATGAAATACTAAAACTGCGACTCAAGCTCATCAAGGATCAAGCAAATCAATCAATCTCAGAAGACCTCACTGCTGAAACGAGGCAAGAAAGAAAATTGAAATGGGAGGCTAAACAGAAAAATCAACCACCTGGAGGGGATCCCGCAATGCAACATTGACAATCCGGCTGCCCTATCAAATCAAATAATAATTTAAACACAACAATTAATCTTACACTACATTACAACCCATTACTAAATACATCAATCTTTTACAATAATATTCACGGAATAAACTCACTCAATTTTAACTTTTGGAACGATTTCGGAAGTCTCAACCCCACTTTCTTTTGCTTTGCTGAAACTATGTGCACATACGAATGGAAATCCAGATCCCTTGATCAAGAATACAACTATTTCTCAAACCCAGCCACAAAAGGAAGTAAAGGACGACCCTCGGGAGGTTTCATTTATGGATGGAAGAAGAGCCTACAACAAAACATTAAAATTTTCCAAGTGACTCGTAACACGGTTTGGCTTTTAATCAACCCAGGATCCCAAGAAAGTGCCTTTGTAATATTTACATATTTCCAGCCAGATCCCAGAATTGGAACAGCCATATCAGAATTTGCTTACGAACTTCAGACGACACTTAATCCCAAAAGTAAAGTTGTGATCCTCGGGGACTTTAATTCAAGAATAGGACAATTGGACTCAGTTGACCCTACCTACAGATCCTCATTTGATTGTGTCGTGAATTCCCAAGGAAAAACTCTGATTTCATTAGTTGATGAACTTAATCTACGAATTCTTAATGGAAACAACGAAGGAGATCCCAAAGGTCAATTTACTTGTATTAATGGTGCGAATGGTGGCTGCAGTGTAGTGGACTACGGTATTGTATCCCAAGCTCTTCTTACTAAGTGTGTGTTTAAAGTGCTAAATTGGTGTCATTCCGACCACTTCCCGATTTTGTTGTTACATGGACAACCTTCTGTGACCCCCCAACTAAAATCTTCAAGTGGACGAATCATGCTTCCGAAAGGGATCAACGAGTGCCATGACTTAAAAAACACAATAAAGCAATATGTTTCCAAGTTAAGAGTCCCTACACAAGTACCCCAAGCTGCTGGTTCCCTAATCCAAGCAATCGTAAACTCTGTCCAACAGAACGGTCTATGGAAGCCCCCACGAACATTCGCCCCAAAACCGAAATGGTTTGATGAGGAATGCTCACGCCTGAAGTGGGAGAAAAACAATGCCCTCAGGAGACTTAGAAGATGTCGAGATCAACACGAATCTAAGCAGCTCGCAATAAATTACCTGGAGAAAAAGAAGTTGTACAATTCCACCATTAAAAAGAAACAGGATAACCACCATAAAGTGATCCAGTCATGCCTTCATGACACCAAAAATCCATCCCAATTCTGGTCAGCTTTTCAACATCTTAACTTTGTACAGCCACAGCAAAATACGATCCCAAAAGACACCTGGTATTCACACTTCTGCAAAGTATTCAGTTCTCACGTTGTTCCGCAAGTCGCCACGTCGTGCTGTGCAGTATCTCAAACTGATCCAATCTTAGACAGGGACTTTAATGTGCTCGAAACAAAGATGGCCATTAAATCCCTCAAGAATAAAAAAGCTCCAGGATCAGACAGGATCCCAAATGAAATCTGGAAAATTAGCCCTCCTGTGATGCTGCTCTACATAACTCAGCTCTTTCAACTATGCTACAATGAAGGGAAAATGCCAATAGAATGGTGTGCAGCTATTATTTTACCGATTTTTAAAAAAGGTTCAACTGCTGATCCTGGAAATTATCGCCCAATTTCCTTGCTAACAACCGTGTTGAAACTGTTTACCAAGATCCTTAATAATAGGTTAGTCCAATGGGTGGAATATAACAAGAAAATATCAGACTTCCAAGCTGGGTTCCGGAAATTTAGATCGTGTGCTGACCATATCTTTACCCTTATGGCGATATCCCAAATCCAACTCCTCCGGGACGAAGAATTATATTTATGCTTCGTCGATCTTTCACAGGCTTTTGACTCCCCATCCCATTCACTACTGTGGCAAGTCCTGGAAAAAATTGGGGTCTCCTCAAAGTTTATCCATATCTTCCAAAGTCTTTACTCACAAGCAGTGGCAAAAGTGAGTTCAGGATCTGAATATACCGATGAGATAAGAATTGCTAAAGGAGTTCTCCAAGGTGAATCGGCAAGCCCTACCCTATTTAACCTTTTTATTGAAGGACTCACAGAAAAATTAGAAAAGCTGTTATCCCCAGGTTTTAAAATTGGATCCCGTATCGTTCACCACCTGCTATATGCGGACGACCTGGTACTCATCGCAAAAACAAAAGAAGCCCTTCAAGTTAAAATCGCAACGACTGCACAATTCTTTCACTCCAGAGGGCTGAACGTGAATCTAAAGAAAACAGCAGTGCTAGCAATGAGGCGTTCAGGAAGAATTCACAAAGAGGATAAGTTTAAGTGGGGTAAATCACAACTGGACGTATGCAGCTCCTACGTATATTTAGGGATAACCTTCCAATCAAATGGATCGTTCGCTAATGCCGCAAAAGTAGCAGTAGCAAAGGGAACGGCTGCCCAGGGAGCAATACTAAGAACACTAAAAAGACTAAAAAATATGGACATTCGTTCAGCCAAATTCTTATTAAACTCACATGTGAAATCCACTACCCTTTATTGTGCCGGCATTTGGGGACCAAACCATGCTGAAGATCTTGAGATAGTCCAGCAAAAGTTT
Source organism: Friesea truncata (assembly GCA_034699725.1). NCBI lineage: Eukaryota > Metazoa > Arthropoda > Collembola > Poduromorpha > Neanuridae > Friesea > Friesea truncata. The sequence continues at coordinate 32,110 of JAQGCN010000203.1, forward strand.
TGGAAACGTCTACTGTGCCTCCCTTTCAGTACCCCCAGATATTTTGTAAGACTCGAAACGGGCTCTCGCTCCCTCAAAATGAACATCTTCAACGCAACGATTTCTTACTGGCGGAGAATCTTAGAATCACCGGACAAGAGTCTCATCAAGAATGCCTATTTGGAATTAAGAAAAGTCTCTTCACTTTATCCGGATAACATAAAAGGAAGTTGGTGTCTTCAACTGAAGGAAGCATTAACATCTCTAGGCCATACTGATCTTTACTTAAGGGACTCACCAAATACAGTAGCAAGTTACCAGAAAATACTTCGCAAAAAGATGGATGAACATTTGTTGGGCAAAGATATATTAGCTGCTGAAAAATCCACATCGGTCCCATCATATCATCTGTTAAAGAAAAACCACAAAGCGGAACTCTACTTACTCAACAGGCTTCCAAATCACCTAGCGAGAGCAGTTATCCAAATTCGACTTAATTACAACTCAGTCTACGCCAATGGGAAGTGGTACAATTTGGGACACTACGAAATAAAGACTTGTAGGTACTGCGGTGACAACCTATCGTTTGAACATGTTCTATGGAGCTGCAGAGGACTAGAACCTACAAGAATAAAATACTTCAATCCCCCCCTAAGTGAACTCCAAGTAAATCAATTAGTAAAATCCGCCCATAATTCCAGAGAGGATCTACTGAAGCTCAAGAATCTCATCGCTGAATTGTTAAGCTATCACAGTTAATCAGGATCCTCACTGACTACAGCTCCTTCCATCAGGATCCTCACTGAATCCGGTTCCTTCTGTCAGGATCTTTACTAAATCCAGCTCTTTCCTTCAGGATCTACGCTAAATCCAGTTCCTTCTGCCAGGATCTGCACTGAATCCAGCCTTCCTGTCAGGATCTACACTGAATTCAGCTCTCTCCGTAAGGATCTACCCTAAATGCAGTTCTTTCTGTCAGGATCTACACTAAATTCAGCTCCTTAAGGGGATAGGCGACAGTATCAAAAACTCAAGACTTCCGAATCCGTTCCAAAATCTTAAATTTTATCCTCAATTATTATTACTAATACGATTTTAAAACTAAATATAAATACACAAACACGATTTATAATCTTTATACTAAATATTTGATAGGGTGCAAGCCAAAGTCAATAAAACCAATATATATTAAATAATATCCTCATCACGAGACTTGCCTTAAGATGCAAAACTTGAAAAATATGAAAACCAGTGTTTGGCATAACAGAAGACAATCAGTAATAAGCTACATCATAACGTTGTTAAGGTTAATCAATTTGAAATGAAAACTATAAACTTCATTGCAGATTTTACACAGAATGTTACTGATATATTTTATATACTGAACAACACAAAGCCTATTCCGTTTTCATCAAAATGTTAGAAAATTAAAAAAAATTCTATTTCAAAATCCAATGTTGCAAGTTATTGTCATGTTAGATAATGCTTGCTTTAACGAACAAAGAGATTGAGTTGATTTAATTGTAAAATGAAAATATTTCTAAATATTTGTTATTTACAGCGCTTGAGTTTTACTTAATTCTTTCGTTGATGTCATTATAAATGGCTTTTAAATTAAAGATTATTTCACAGGGCCACAGTAATTCAAATTTATTTTCTTCAAGAAAAAGATTAAACCATTTCTGAAATATTTTAGCTTAAGAAATTGAAAATGAAAACCCTGGTTGTAGCTCAAATAATTTTTATGCCGAAGACAAAAGTTTTTAAGTTTGGAGTTTTATTGCATCGAGATTAGATTTTTTTTTTGAGTAAATTGTGCATTCAAAATAAGAAATTGGTATCGATCTAAGGATAGACGAAGATCATTTCTTAAAATGAATAAGATGAATCTTCATTTCATTCTATATTTGATTATATCCATGTAGTACAACAATAGTTCATGCCTTTACCAGTAAAATTGAATATATTTTTTTGATCATACTATTTATACCATTTATAATAAACCCTTCCAACCAGGGGCGAAACAAAGTAGCGAAAGCAACCGTGATTGACCCGTCCGTCCGTCATTAATGCTTTTTAGGCGTCCTTAAACAGAACACAGACGACTAAAAAGCTAAATTTTCATCACCGCTTGAGGCTTGTA